>JAYESA010000010.1:180652129-180677130 GCA_036927795.1 Iris macrosiphon | reverse complement strand
GCCTAGATATATAGCTAGGTATATATATGCATAGATAGTTAGCTAGTTAGTAGTGTTAGAGAGGGGTAAGAGGATATCTCAATACCTTGAGATATCAAGGTATCTCAATACCTTGAGATACTCAAGGTATCGGGTATCGGGGCGAGGTTTTAGGCGTTTGCCTAGGAATGAGATTAGAGTTTGGTTTATATGTATAGGTGTATATATTTACGCGTGTTAGCATATACTTTAGTGGGTATAGGCGGAATGTGTAGCTTAGGTTGAGGTATCGGATACCGAGTGTATCCCGGTATCTCAAGGAGGCGAGTTTGAGGGTTTACTAGCTTAATGAACTAGATTTGACCTAGAATTTTAGGGGCACCCTAGTTTGACCTAGCGTTGACCATAATTGCCCCCGTTGACCGCAAAAGTCAATATTTGACCTAGTTTTGACCCAGAGTTGACTTTTTGGACCTCAGGTTGACTTTTTGATCCAAATTTTACCGGTTTGACCCGTTCGACCTAGAATAACCCTAGAAGCTTATTTTTAGCTATTTTATATATGTTTAACTCTTTAGAACCCCATTTAACCTTGCTTTTCGTAATAGGTCCTTGCGATGCCAGTCCGGATCTCGATCCTCACCAGTTGCTCAGGACGTCAGACGAGTACCTACCTCTGATTGTTTCTATTTTATGATAGCGTATATATCACCTATTCTAGAACTGTAATACTTGATTCTGACACATTATTTTACGATCTAGTACTAGTTGGATCCCGTCATAAGATGTTATTCCCCTACCATATTCAGCGGGTACTCTATCATGTATATTTTATCATATGCTTCGGGTATTGATTCTCATGTGCTATCATGTGCTTCGTGTGCTCTCGCCTTCATGTGCGCGAATTATTTATCATGTACATAGTGTGTCATGGTTGGATCCAAGAGTATTAGTGGGGGAGGGGAGTAAGAGTTGGTTATGTGATCAAAGCCAAACAGTATTCATGTGTATGTCGGTTATGCAACTCACGTATAACAGAGTTATCGTAGATTATTCATGTGCAACCTAAGCCGACCACATAACGAACTTGTGCTCAAGGAACTTAGCTAATATTCCTATTTTCTCACATGCAGTTACTTCTCTACTACTTGTATTATTCCCCAGTTTTACATTGCAACTACTTTATCTGTTCCACCATGTATTTATTTTCCTGTGCATCTTATATTCTTTTATATTGCTAGTCATATACACCTTACCATGCATTTGGAGCTACTTTCAGAGTTATGTACTTCGCTCCAGTCCTGACTGGGCATATTTTTTCCAGAGGATCCTGAGGATTTTTGCCCGACCTTCTACGGGCCAGGTGTCGAGGAGTGTTGCGACCCTAATTTTGAGGAGGAGCCCGTCCCAGCCGAGGAGACGCCGTTAGTACCCTAGTATAGCTAGGTGGGTTTCATTGGGATATTCCTAGTTGCTATTTTTTGGATGACTGTATTTATTATTTTGCTGCTGTGAGATATTATAGACTTATAGACTTGGACTGTATATTTGGATATTGTACTGCTCTCTTTGGTTCTTGTTTCCTTGTTGAGATCTTATTATGCTTTTACTCTTCCCCTAGTTATTGTGATTGTGTTTATATATATTGCGTGGTTGCCCTCCTTTTGGAGAGGTTATCTTGACAGATTATTGTAAGATATAGATTGTTGTGACCTAGAACGAACCTAGACAACGTTCTACCGCCGATTCTACGACGTAGGTTGGACGTACCCATGACTCATGTTTAATTTTTCGGGTGCGGGTCGTGACACATTTTTGGTGGTGGCCCATACAGGTCTAGTTTCTAAGGCTACCTGCAATAGGATATAGGATATAGGCTAAGAGAGAGTGTGCTCAATCACAACTAGGACCCTTCCTGATTTTTGTTATCTTTAATTTTTCTAAAATTATTTTCTTTTGCAATGTTACTATCCTTCATTGATGATATCGTATCTTGCACCGTATTGACTTCTTTTGATCTGTGTTCAGTATGCCTCCAAAGACACGGTCTCACCGCACTATTCTAGCAGCTACCATCAAGAGGTCTGCTATGTCTCGTCCTGCTCGACTTCAGGCAGCTGCCACCGCTCCACTCGCCACTCCTGCGGTCGAGGAAGCATCTGTTTCTCTTGAAGATCCTCTTTCACCTATCGATCCGAGAGCTACCCCAGTTATTTCGGTGGTACCTCTTCCACCACCTCCTACACCGGTAGACGCCGCGCAGTTGTTTGCGTTCTTCAGAGAGATGATAGACGTGCAACACCGCCAGGTGGACGTGATAAGGTTGGGCATTGAGAATGCCCACCAGGTGGCCATGACGACGGTAGACAGAGTGGCTCAGATCCAACCACAGGCAGAGCAGGCTCAGCATCCGAGGCCGAGCAGCATCATTGACTTTCAAAGGATGCGGCCCAAGGAGTTTCGGGGTACAGAGGGGATCCTGTACGCAGACGACTGGATCAAGCACATTGAGGGTATCTTCAGGCTGGCACTGATCCCAGCCATCATGCAGATAGAGGCAGCGGGCAGCCAGATATTCGATCTTTCCCTTACGTGGTACCGTACTGATACGAGGATAGTGGTACCGGGACTGACTTAGGAGACTTTCAAGAAGCTTTTCAAGAAAAGTTCTTTCCAGATGTAGCTCTCAGTGCTTTGGAGAGCCAGTTTGAGGCGCTCGTCCAGGAGAGCATGCTGGTGGACGAGTATGCAGCAGAGTTCTGTCATTTGGGCAAATTTATAGAGGGTTTGAGTGAGGTAGCGAAGGCACGAAAGTTCCGCGTAGGTTTGGTCATGGCGGTTAAGTCCTTGACTAGGAGTGACCGTGAGGCGACCTTCGAGCAGATTGTGAGTGATGCTCAGAGGGCAGATGACAACTTGGAGATGAAGACCAAGAGGAGTAGAGATGCTTCCGGAGCGAGCAGCAGTGCGGGCCCAGCTAAGAGGCCGTTCCAGCAGACTCGGCAGCACCAGGGTCAGGGTCGTGCGTCTTTCTGGTAGGTGCCCCAGCAGCAGAGGCAGGGACAGCAGCAGGGTCCGAGGCAGCCTATCACTTGCCCTTTTTGTAGGAAGTTGGGGCACGGATGGGACATTTGCTGGAAGTGGCTGGGCAGATTTTTGTTATGTGGCACAGCAGATCACCAGTTGAGGGATTGTCCTTCAGCACTTGCTCGTACACAGCTCAGGGCGGAGGAGCCGCTCAAAGGGGACCAGCCAGAGCACCTATAACACAGCAGAGAGGACAGCCTTTGCAGAGTCAGCAGCAGAGGTTTGCCCAGCACCAGCAGCAACACCGAGGAGGACAACAAGGGCAAGCTTTTCCCTGACCATAGATGAGGCCGAGCCTTTGGTGACGTGATCTCAGGTTCTGTTCTTCTTGATTCCATTCTAGCACTTGCTTTATTTGATTCTGGTGCTTTCCATAGTTTTGTGTCTGTATCTTTTGTTGTTAGACACCATCTTGTTGCTGAACCTTTAGCTAGACTCTATAAGATTATGACCGGGGGTGGCATCATCCTAGTCAGTGATATCTACAGAGATCGGAGAATTACCTTGGAAGGCCGGGAGTTGAGTGTGTGCCTACTCGTAATGCCACTTTTTAGCTACGACATTGTACTCGGGATGGATTGGTTGAGTATGCAATATGCTAGTATAGATTGTCGGGGAGGCAGAGTATTATTTAGTCCGTCGAAAGAGCCAGAGTTTGAGTTTGCCAGAGAAGCAACGGAGCAGAGCGAGGGACTCTTCTGCGGAGTCCTAGTGGTAGAGCATAGGTTGCCACATCCACTGATAGCGGAGTTCATAGATGTCTTTTCGGAGGAGTTGCCAGGGTTACCTCCGGACAGAGATGTGGAGTTTTCTATAGACTTGGTGCCAGGCACTGAGCTGATATCCCAGCACGTCTATAGAGTCAGCAACAGTGAGCTGGTAGAGTTGAAGAAGCAGGTGGATGAGCTTCAGGACAAGGGATTTATCAGATCTAGTTCTTCTCTGTGGGGTGCTCCGATACTTTTTATGCTAAAGAAGGATGGGTTGATATGGATGTGTATCGACTACAGGGCTCTGAATAATCTCACAATCAAGAACAAGTATCCGCTGCCGCGTATTGATGATCTATTTGACCAGTTGAGCGGAGCGAAGGTATTTTCCAGGATTGATCTGAGGACAGGCTACCACCAGGTGAGGGTCAGGAGGGAGGATATTTCAAAGACAGCTTTTCGGACCAGGTATGGACAGTATGAGTTCATGGTGATACCGTTTGGGTTGACTAATGCCCTGACAGTGTTCATAAATCTGATGAACAAGGCATTCCATCAGCATCTGGACAGGTTTGTGATGGTATTTATAGATGACATCTTGGTGTATTTGAAGACCCCAGAGGAGCATGAGGAGCATCTGAGGATAGTGCTGGAGACTTTCAGAAATAAGAAGCTTTATGGAAAGCTTTCAAAGTACGAGTTCTTCCTTGACAAGGTTGAATTTCTTGGTCATGTGGTGACAGGAGAGGGGATCTCGGTGGATCCGAGGAAGATCATGGTAGTTGAGGCATGGAGTGCTCCGAGTTCAGTAACAGAGGTCAGGAGTTTCTTGGGGCTGGCAGGTTACTACATGAGATTTGTTTAGGATTTTTCCCGGATTGCAGACCTATTGTCTAGGCTGACCGGGAAGGACATGGAGTTTGTTTGGTCAGAGGAGTGCCAGATCGCCTTTGATGAGCTGAAGAGGAGGTTGACGACAGCTCTATAGAAGCATAAAAAATATGTCGGGAAATCATACGCGTAAAACCCTCAATATGCAGGAAGCCTCGTAAAGCAGAGCTCCAGCACTGGGTGGCAGAAAATATGACTTCAGAGCCATTGGCGTACAACAGAGCTTCTACGCTATTCAGCGTAAAATACAGCTCCTGAACAACCCGCGTAATACAGTATTTTTAGACTGCTTCAGCGTAAAACGGTTGCTACATCGCCACTATGGCGTAAAACTTATCCGCTTTTAATGCAGCAGAAAGTTGTAAGAGGAACACCTCGTATTCCTCGAATGAGCCTGTCAGATAACGCAGTGAACCTGACTCCTGACAAAGAGTACTGCACGACGATCAAGAGGACAGCTGTTATGATGATTCTGCACAGAATCCCAGATTGTCGTTTAGTGACAAACCCTTGATATAAGACATCGTTTACGCATCCAAGGAATACGCTGCCTATTTTTTATAGGCAGAGACGAGCTTTTATGCTCAGGACGAGACAAAACCAACTGCCACGTCAAAAGCTGCTCTTCGTACATAACTCGAGGTACGTCTCTGCAATTAATGCGCGAGATGGGGGCAGATCTCTGCATTTAATGCACGAGATTTGGTTCTATTTTTAATGACTGGGTGAGCCATAATTAGGGCTAATACGTCCACATCACCATCCCTGCATATTACGTCACCAGGCTATTTTCAACTATAGGAGTACGTCGTATGCTATCTCCTTGAAATACGCCAACTTGGCTATTTTCAACTATAGGAGTACGGCGTATGCTATCTCCTCGAAATACGCCATCAGGCTATTTTCAGCTATAAGAGTACGCCGTATGCTATCTCCTCGAAATACGTCAACTCAGGCTACATTTGCATGAATGTGTGATAAGGCTATTTGGCCCAGTTTACGCTCAAGACATCAGTCAAAGAAGGATAATTGGCTATCTTTATTCCGGTTACCTATCTATGCAGCATCAAGCTCTACGCAAAATCTGGCTTCTATGCCTACATGACAACTATTGGGTTTCTACGCCTATATGACAGCTACTGGGCTTCTACGCCTATATGACAACTATTGGGTTTCTACGCCTACATGACAGCTATTGGGTTTCTATGCCTACATGACAGCTACTGGGTTTCTACGCCTACATGACAGCTATTGGGCTTCTACGCCTACATGACAGCTATTGGGTTTCTACACCTACATGACAACTATTGGGCTTCTATGCCTACAAGACATCTATTTGGCTTCTACGCCAACAAGATAACTATTTGGCTTCTACGCCAAGGTGACAGTTATTAGGCTTCTATGCCAACCTTCTCCACGCGAGGGGCAGTTACCTACGTAGCTTTCATGCCGTGATCTTCGACGAGCAGTTATACGCATTACCTCATAATGGAACACGCGTCACATGTCGATTCAGGAGATCATTTATACGTGGGTGACAGTTATTATAACCGCCGCGTAAAAAGTGCAGTTCTCTCCGCTGTTCGATTTTTACGCCGACAGTGATCAAACCCTATAAATAGAGACCTCCGGTTACGGAGGTCAAGGGTCGAGGATTAGGGAATTGGCGGAATCCAAAGGTCAGATTTTTCTGGTCGGTGGTCGAATTCTGAGAGAGAAAAGTCTAGGGACAAAGTGATCGACTGCAGATCAGACTCCTATAGCAGTCTTTAAAGCTTCTTTTTCGTCTTCTACAGCACTTCTTCATCATCGTGTGGTCCAAGGGACAAAGTGATCGACTGCAGATCAGACTTCTATAGCAGTATTTTCCTAGAATCAAACTTTTTGTACTTAACATCCTCTTATAGGATTAATTATACTCTTTTTTCTGTTTGTAAACAAGAGAATGAAGCTTTCGTATAAACCCTTTTATCTGTTTTATCTAAAACAAAATGGCGACTCGCCAGGTGAATTTTCAAAACCTATCATGTTCATGATACCTCTGATAGTGTTTTGTATACCACATGAGTTTAATAGCCTGAGTTTGTAAACCAAAAAAAGCTTCGTATGAACATTTCTCCATTATTTTGTTTTATCATCAAACAAGATGGCGACTCTGTTGGGGAATACTTTCTCATCTGACGAGAAAGCCACTGCGCATCACAATGCTATATCCGTCGAATTGACGAAGAAGACTTTGGTCGACCAACTTGACCAATCTGCTGATGAAGACACGCTTCATGCAGGGGGTAGCTCTCATTCTCTCTCTGTCCAGGACAACAGGAAGTTTCACAAAGTAAGGATGCCAAAGACATCTCCTACTGTTCCTGCAAGCTCTCCCTCTCCGACCAATAAGGTTATGACCTCTCGACCTGTATGCCCCACGCGTAAAACTTTGTCTCCCATCTGTGACATGGTAGACAGAGCTTCTGGCAGTGCCTTAGCACCAATCCAGAAGTCTAAATCGTGCTTCGCGCATAAAACTTTGTCTTCCTTCTGTGACGTGGCAGACAGAGCTTCTGGTAGTGCCTTAGCGCCAATCCAGAAGTCTAAACTGCGCTCAGCGCATAAAATTTGTCTTCCGTCTGTGACATGGCAGACAGAGCTTCTGGCAGTGCCTTAGCGCCAATCCAGAAGTCTAAACCGTGCTTCGTGCGTAAAACTTTGTCTCCCGTTTCTGACGTGGAAAACAAAGCTTCTGGCAATGCCTTAGAGCCAAGCCAGAAGTTTATACCGCGCCTTGCGTGTAAAACGTTATCTCCTATCTACGATGAGGCAGATGATTCCTTCAACCACCGCAAGGGAAAATAAGTGGCAACTCGTCCGACCTCTGGAGTTATACGCCACCAAAAGAAGAAGTTAGTCGTTCTTTAGAACATGAGGGCTCTCCCAGTTTTACGCCAACCCGCACAAAACTCCCAAGTGGCAGATTTAACGACCTCTCGGCTTTTACGCCATCAAGAGAAGAATCTGTCCACTCTTCAGATTACGCGGAATGCTGACGGCCAATTGAGAACTTCTTCATCTTTACGCCAGCCTGTGCCAAGTTTCAGTTTATGCTAGGATAAGCCCATCTGCGTAAAGAAGACTCATTTTACGGGAAGATACGCTCCTCATGGATCATGTGCTGCTCACATGGATGAACTGCTATATTCCTATGGCAGGGAACGGGTTATAATTCCTAACCTCCACAGGCCTACTAATATAAAAAGGCAGAGCAAGCCTTCCTCTTCTTCTGTTAATCCCCCTGATTTGCGTGATTTCTTGATCCAAAAATGCAATAACATGGGTCAAAACCAAGATTCAGTGCCCCTAACTACCAAGCATGGGGAGATTATATGGGACGTAGCATCAACATCTAATGTCGTCATGATAGATGGGCCATATGAAGAATCAGTCTTTATTATTCCACCTACTCGCAACGATCAGCATCAAATAATCTTCGATCGAATGTGGAATAGACCGATTATACAAGAAGATTCTCACGAGTCTGATGCTGGCAAAATGTAGATCCACAGGTATAGCCCACAAGCTTTAAAGATTATACAAAGCATGGGTTACGATTTGAAGTTGAAGCAAGGCCTTAACCATGAAAAAGGCAGACAAACACCGTTGCATGGTGGTCCCTACTGTCAAAGAACTCGTTTTGGATTAGGGTATACTGTATCTATTGCAAACTCCAAACCTCCAGAGTCTGATCCCGTAATACCAGAGGCAGGTCCTTCTAAATCAACTTCTGTCTATAAAGGTGGACAAAAAGAAGAAGAAGAACCAAATGACGATACGTCTGGGGGTAGTCTCTCTCGTCAAAACAGAGCAACTTCCCAAGTCAGGGGTAAAGTTCCATCTGTATCCGAAGATGATGCAACTATGACCATCTTCCCTGAAAACCGTAAAACTCAGGCATCTGGAGCCCGAAGGCCAAAGGGGACTTTCTCCTTCAATGAAGATGACATCATTGAAATCTTTAATATATTGATGAAGGAAAACAAGCTTCGGCTGCCCAACATCAGATACCCTGAAAGAGCTGTCAAGGTCGATGATCCAGAATATTGTCTTTTTTATCGGTACATTCATCACCCCACAAGGGCATGCTACGTACTGAAAAGGAGAATCCAGGAGTTGATCGACGCCAAAGTCATCACTTTGTATTTATGAGCAAGATGACGGTCACTGCAAATTGATCTCACTTCGATATGACAATTTGTATCTCCCCAGTGGAGCAAACCTTCAGGTCTATCCCCACTAAGTAAATCACTCTCCAGTGAATTTTTTGGACTTGGTTCACGTCCATATTACCTCTTAACTATTGTCCAAATGTTATTTTTCCCAGCTGAGTTTGCTATGTTCATATTACCTCTGAGCAAACCTTCCGAATTTTGGCTATCGATTATCATGTCTATATTACCTCTGATATCGGTTGTCATCTCAACTTAGCACCCGTACTTAATTCTAAGTACGCCAGTGGTGTTGAGTCCACAAAAACTGCTATATCCATATTACCTCTGAGCAGATATATACCCCCATTCCTAGTGGTGTCTCAACTCAAAAGTTTATCATGTTCATATTACCTCTGAGCAAACTTTTCGAGTTAGTGGCTATCGATTATCATGTCCATATTACCTCTGATATCGGTTGTCATCTCAACTTAATACCCGTACTTAATTCTAAGTATGCCAGTGGTGTTGAGTCACCAAAAAGTTTGTCATGTTCATATTACCTCAGAGCAAACTTTTCGAGTTAGTGGCTATCGATTATCATGTCCATATTACCTCTGATATCGGTTGTCATCTCAACTTAATACCCGTACTTAATTCTAAGTACACCAGTGGTGTTGAGTCGCCAAAAAGTTTGTCATGTTCAGCAAACTTTTCGAGTGTTGGCTATCGATTATCATGTCCATATTATCTCTGAAATCGGTTATCATCTCAACTTAACATCCGTACTTAACCTAAAGTACGCCAGTGGTGTTAGGTCCATAAAAATTGCCATATCTATATTACCTCTGGCAGGGTTGTCCTAAAATTATTACCTGCACTTTCGTACGCAAAAGGTAATAGGTCCCTGTGGGACATATTACCTCTGAACTATTTTTCTTTCCCCAGCAAAGAAAGATTCAGTCCATGTTCATCCCCACAGAGTCATATTTTACAAGCATCCGTCAGGGCTTGTCTTAAACCTATTACTTGCACTAACGTACGCAAAAAGTAGTGGGGCCACAAAAAACTACCATGTCCATATTACCTCTGGTAGGGCTTGTCTCAAACCTATTACTTGCACTAACATACGCAAAAAGTAGTGGGGCCATAAAAAAATGTCACGTCCATATTACCTCTGGCAAGGCTTGTATCAAACCTATTACTTGTACTCTCGTACACAAAAAAGTAATGGGTCCACAAAAATTTCCCCAGCAGGATGTCTTTACTAGCCAGGGACTTATTTTTAAACTTATTATTTGCACTCGACGTGCGCAACAAATAATAGGTCCACCACAGTTCCCCCAGTGGGATACCCTCAACAAACACGGTATTGTACTACGTCCATATTACCTCTAGTACGATATCCAAAGTTCACACAAGCAATCATAAAGAAATAGAGGGCTCTTTTTGATTGAAAGGATATTCTCAAATGGTGCTTACAGATGAACCAAGCCTAATGAAAATTTGATAATGGCTCCTATCAACTGCAAATTCCTCAAGATGTACTTTACTTGATCTCTTTTGCTTAACGGAGTATGATGAAGATCTCCTTCTGGCGACACTACATATAAAGGTTAACTAGATTATATTCTATCAGGTTCATGTGACCTCCGAATAGATATCCTTAACTAATTTATAAACCTATCATGTTCATATTACCTCTGATAGTGTTTAGTACACAAATTTTGTTGGATTATATTCTTTCAGGTTCATGTTAACTCTGAATAGATTTACATTCAGCAAAACCTTAACGAAAGTGTGTCATATTCATGATACCTCTGATATCACTTTTACCTTAGCCTGTCATTTATATTCAAAAATGATGGGCCCACAAAAGTCAGATAAAGTCTCTTCATTATCTCCAGAAAGAGCAAGTTACAAAAAGAAGCAAAATATACATCATTGGGGAGGAGCAGTCAAATCACGAATATGCTGCGCCAGAGCGGCCATCTTCTCGTTCCTGGAGTCCAAGACGTTAGTACGAGCCCGCTCCAGTCGTGCCTCGTCATCACTCAAGAGGGATAGTTCGGACTGAAAACGAACAAAATCAGCGTGAATGACACCCGCATGTACCAGGTTCTGCTGAGCTGTATTCATTCGGCCCTTCAACACATCTTGAGTTACCGCCGAAGCGCAAGCCCACTCTTTAGCCTGAGCGAGCTTAACTTCCAATTTGCGGACCCTCGCTACATTTTTCTCATGTTCGACCTGGCATTGGGTTAGCTGAGGGATAACCTCCTCCAAGACGGCCCACTCTGCATCCATCTCTCGCTACTGTGTCTAGATGGATTTGTTCAGAGATTCTATCTGTTCGGCCAACTTAGCAGTCAAGGAATCGTACTCGGCCTGAACTAGATCATCAATACCGCCTCGGGATAGCTGCAAATATTCGTTAATGGGTTGTTCTAAACCATTAACTATTTGCTCTAACGCATTAGCTCTTTAAGCGTCATTGAAATTTCTGATCTGCGCTATGGTGAGATTGGAGGACATCTTCAGAGCATCAAAGCCCAGATTCTTCTCCAGCACCATGGATATCAGCGATTTTAAAGTAACATAGAATATGCTAGTATATTATTCAACTAGCATAGTAAAATGCGAATGGACGCTGAGAGTGGCCGCGATATCAGTAAAACCCCTTGGTGGAACGTTGGCAGAGGATGTTGCCATAATTGTCGCTTCAGTAGATGGCGCGATAAACGAGAAGACACCAGCAACGATTGAAGTTGCTGGCGTACTCAACAATGGAGGCACAGTCGTGATGACATGCTCATCCTCCTCTGATGATATCTGGACCGCCGTTGACGAGACAACGCCCGAAAAGGTTGCGGACGAAGGATCGGCAGCTCCAAAGCATGCCTCTTCGATATCAAACGCTGCCGTTTCATCGACAGGATCCGTAACAATGTCAAAGATTGTGTCATCTCCACTCCCTCCAGAGAGGTCTTCCCCTGAAAAGAAGACAAGAGAGAGTTAATATCAACTTGATGATTAATTTTCCTAAAAGAGGCGTAAGGATAACATTTACCCTTGGCCGATGGTATATATGTCGCGTCCGCAGCCAGTACAGCTAAATCATTTCTTAATGATGCTAAGCGAGCTATCATACCTGGAGAAGGGGGTGCACCAACTGACGTTGGAGGATAGTCTTCCCAGTCTTCACCAAGATCCACTCGAGGCTCATTGGGTGGAATCTTACTGGAAATACTCACAGACGAAGTAGGGGTTACTCCCATTACTTGTCTGGATAAGGGTATCCTTAAAATGCTCGACCTCGAAGGCGATCTCATAGCACTACCAGAAGCAGTAATAGCAGCAGCGATCTCGAGCAAAGAATCTCCGGCACTGCCAGCCGGAACTATGGAGGTTCTCTCTCTAAAAGGCGAAGGACCACTGATCAATAAATTACCCCCAACCGGGGAAACAATAGGCTCTCTCCTAGAAGCCTCCCTGGTGGAAGTCCTTTCGGACCTTTGGCTATCCTCTTCTTGCGAGGGGAAGGCTCTTTCGGAGTAGAAGCCTTCCGTTTCTGGGGGATAACGAGAGGCTCTGCAGGTGGAGCTATTATGCCTCTCGGTATTGTCAACAAAAATCCGTCTACCCCGGTGGTATCTTCATTCTCATCCGAGGAAACAGACGGAACATCCTCCCTTCCAGTGGACCTATAGGAGGGCATCCTGAAACTTCCACGCACGTCAAAATTGCGGTGGAAGGTATTGATGGACGCATAGAACTACGCGTATGAGTGAAGAATGCGCAGCTCTATGGAAAGAGAAGTCGCGGGCACGGCAAAAGTTGTGCCAGTACAGCCCATGATGAAGTACCGCCACCCTCTGGCTCCATCAATAAGTCTACCTCTGGACTTGAAGCTGGTAATGGCATTTCCTACATGCAATTGGTCATATCCAAACTGCCTGGCGAACCGACTGGGCAGATACGGCTCCAAGAAGCAATGGTCATCACTCCTGTACAGCAAGTGGGAAGGTCTAATGCAGACCAACCAATAGAAGGCTTCAGGAGAAAGAATGGTTCTCCTATGACCTTCATCCTTGAGTTTCTTCCCTTGTTGATTGATATATACAGGGGAGACGATACAGAAGATCTTCCAGCTGTGGGCAACGTTTAACGCCTGCCGGCAATCTGTGACGGTCATCACGTTCTAAGAGGAATTCTTGTAATTCAACAAGAAGATATTTCCTGAACTGCTGGTGGAACCAGGAGACATCACTCGGGTGTTGTGAAGAATTAACCATCCCATCAAGTATAGGAATGGTAATTCCACCCTGGGAAAGCTTTCATGCTGCGTCTCATCAGCGAGCAGCCCATCAGTAAGGGCCCTCAGGCCTGCTTGTATTCTACACACCATAACAGGTAGCAGGCCTAGTCTTGCTCCGAATACCAAGCGTACCATAGGCCATAAGGTATTGCGATGGATACGATCCGCAGATGCGATGCCCGACACTACCCAATGGCATAGCCAGACGGAGAGAAAGCCAGCCAATTGAGCTTCCCTTGACAGAGGCTTCCGGCAATGCCTCATATAACTGAAGGCTTTTGTGCCTGCAGGGTAACCCCCTATTTCCTCATCAAAAACATGATCCGGAGCCCCTGCATCTTCGATGAGGTCATCGACCGTATCAGCGTTGAGCATGCTCAAGAGGTTCAAGGGCCTATCTCGGCTATCTACCACCTTGTCCGGCTTAGCATTTCTGGCCTGGTGGAAGAAGAGGTAG
The DNA here is from genome assembly GCA_036927795.1 of Iris macrosiphon. Classification (NCBI taxonomy): domain Eukaryota; kingdom Viridiplantae; phylum Streptophyta; class Magnoliopsida; order Asparagales; family Iridaceae; genus Iris; species Iris macrosiphon. The sequence continues at coordinate 180,663,492 of JAYESA010000010.1, read as the reverse complement.
GTTGCCCAGTTATTGATGTGAGCCAAATCAGACGACTCCTTGTAGAATATGGTACAAGCAAGGTAGTGGCTCATCAGCTCCTGATACACTGCCACTGCCCGAGGGTTTGTATCCCTCAACTCCCTGTTTGTAGGGACATACTCTTCATAAGGAGCGTCCCCTATCGGCAGCCTTGAAATCTCTGCCATCTCATGAAGGGCTAAGCCCAACTCCCCCAGTGGAGTGGCAAAAGTCCCAGTGATCGAATTGTATCGCTCCATCAAGGCTAAGAACAAGTTTGGGTTGACAGGCAACCCAATACTTGTGGCACTCACGGCCGTGAACAAGCCAATTCTTTCTAGCTCTACCTGGAAGTGCTTTAGGGCCCAAGCAGTCAAACTGGCCCATCGAAGATTCCCTGGGCTAAGCCATCCACTGGTCCGAGGGTTGACTCTGGGGTATATTCCTTCCTGCCCCATGAAGTCGTTGCAGAAGGTCGATATCTGAACCGGTTGGATCAGCGAAGTATCCTCACTCGGGATACTACCCGGCAGTAATCCCCTAAAGGGCATAACAGGGCCCGAAGGATGGCTCATATAGTGCCCCCGGTTGCCTCCCTTGTTGTATAAAATCTTCCCCGGACGACCGTGAAGATCTGGAGTCAGAGTCCACATCATCTTCCTAGGATGTATGGCATGAAAGAAGGCCGAGATAGGGTAATCCCTGGGCATCTTTGGCAGATACATGACTGTGCCCTCAGCAGTGAACATCCAGTCCTCATTCTTGGGCTTGGTCTGGGACTGCTTGTCAATAACATCCCCGAATAAGAAACCCGGTTTCTTATACTTTGTCCCGTCTATGTATGTCAGGGGCTCCCTACTGATCATACTCAGCAGCATGCGCTCTCCTTGGGATGATATCAGGGTTCCCCTTTCTTCAGGGAAATTGGCTCCAGAAATGGGGAATGTCACATACGACAAGTCCTCCAGATAATTCGAGTTCAGCATCCCGGCGGCAGAGCCCATCACCTCAACCAAAAGAGGGATCTGCAAGTCCACTACAAAACGCAAGAGAACAAAGTCAGTTTCTACACTAGACGTTATATTCTTGCAGTTTACACCAAAGATTACCAGTCTGTGCTTTTACGCCAAGACTGCAAAAACTTGAGCTTTTATGCCGGAATCTATTTTCCAAGGCATAAAATTCAAGGTTGGCAGTATACGCCAAAACTTAATAGTCTAAGTTTTTACACCAAACTGCCAAAATTTGAGTTTTTATGCCAGAATTTTCATCCAGCACATAAAAATCAAAGTTTGTAGTATACACCAAATTTCGACAGTCTGAGTTTTTACGCCAGACTGCGAAGAGATGGTTTTATGCTGACACATTAGAAATGTGGGCGTATTGGTTCGCATACACGTACAACATGTGCGGAGATTCCTCTATTTTTCTCGAAGTTCTTTTACCTATGACGTCCGGAGCACAGCTCAACGGCGGAGTGCCGCATTCCGATCGAGGCTCGTTCGGCCTAATAGAAGTTGCTCGTACTTGAGCAGAAGAACAAGAAGAGGAAGAAACCTTCTTTCCCTTAGCAGCAGAAGCTTGTTTAGGGGCCATGGCGATTCTGAGTTCTCAAGAAAGAGACGAAGAAGAAAGGTTCTTGAAAAGCTAGGGTTTTGTGAAGACATATAAAAGTTTTCTCTCTCAGGACCTTGGGCTATTTATAGGGTTCGGATAACTCTTCGAATTCCTAACCAAATCCGATATTTAATATTCGGTTATGATTTGGGACCATGTCAGCCTATCATTTGAAAAGAAAAAGACGGACAGTCAGTGGATCCAGATTCTATGCGCAGAATAGATCTACAGTTTTATGCTCAGAAGCTATAAATCTATGATTTTACGCCTGGATGCTTTTATGCTCAGCAGATTTTACGCTCGAGAGGCTACAAACCTACGGTTTTACACTCGAGAGGCTACAAATCTATGATTTCACGCTCAGGAGATTTTACGCTCAAGAGGCTACAAATCTATGATTTCACGCTCAGGAGCTTTTATGCTCAAGAGGCTACAGATCTACGATTTTATGCTCAGAAGCTATAAATCTATGGTTTTACGCCCGGATGCTTTTATGCTCAGCAGCTTTTACGCTCGAGAGGCTACAAACCTACGATTTTACGCTCAGAGGCTATAAATCTATGATTTCACGCTCAGGAGCTTTTACGCTCAAGAGGCTACAAATCTATGATTTCACGCTCAGGAGCTTTTACGCTCAAGAGGCTACAGATCTACGGTTTTATGCTCAGAAACTATAAATCTATGGTTTTACGCCCGAATGCTTTTATGCTCAGCAGCTTTTACGCTCGAGAGACTACAAACCTACGATTTTACGCTCAGAGGCTATAAATCTATGATTTCACACTCAGGAGCTTTTACGCTCAAGAGGCTACAAATATATGATTTCACGCTCATGAGCTTTTACGCTCAAGAGGCTACAGATCTACGGTTTTACGCTCAAAAGCTATAAATCTATGATTTTATACTCGGATGTTTTTATGCTCAACAGCTTTTACGCTCGAGAGGCTACAAACCTACGATTTTACGCTCAGAGGCTACAAATCTATGATTTTACGCTCGGAAGCTTTTTACGCTCAGAGGCTACAAATCTACAATTCCACGCTCGAAAGCTACAGATGGCCAATTGCAAGGGTTTACGCAGAAATGCTCCTTCTTGGCTACAAAATATTCTAAGTGCCCAAAACATACAGAGTTCAGCATTGAAGATGACTCTTCTTCTTGGGTCGATTGGAAGTTCAACAGAAGTCCAGTCTTTTACACAAGTTCAAGAATGGCCTATTTGACGGCCATTTCTTGCCCTATTTCAAGGGATTTTCGGGAAATCATTCTTAAAGATGATGATCTGAACAAAGAATTCTTTGTATCAGAGAAGTGACAGTTCAGAAGTTCTACGTAACTCCTCGTTCAAAATAGCACAACAGTTTTGCTAAAGATCTTTTCTACGCATCTTCAGTTACGCATAAAAGACGGGACGAGATCAGATACTCTTTCATCAGAGTCAGCGTAAAATTACTCAGACGTGCTGAAGCTACACATATTCAGAATTTCTCATAATAAATATGGCAAATCATCAGATGCGTAAAAGAAGACAATTTTATTAATCATGATTACATATGATGGAAATCCAATCTACAAAGGGTTTTTCATCTTCATGATTACATATGATGGAAATCCTTTCTCTACAAAGGGTTTCACATTCTCATTTGCACCAAGAATCTGCAGAGCCAGGTCATCATATTGGTGGAGATTTTTTTTCCGTCTTCTACAGCAGTTAATCGGCATCTGCGGCTGATTAACAAGAAAATGATTAATGGCAGGAGGATACACAATTGGGCGTGTATCAATTACACAAGCCCATCCTTCATACGCCATGGTAGGTATGCCCTAGATTTGTGTTTGGGATACAAACCCAACATAATATTGGAAGACAGGGCCAAGCTGTCTGCCTTCGTCCAGCGCCATGATGGGAGAGAATACAGCTTGCAAGCTGTGTGGTCCAATGCCACCCTTCCTCTCTTCTGGACGAAATGCCATATGAAATTGCTGATCATCCCGAGCAAAGAAAGCTATGATATCCTTCCATGATCGATCATTGCAGAGGATATTTGCTCAAAGATGCCTCTTTTTATGGCTCCTTATATGCTGGAAGAACATGATCTTCTTCCTCAAGTCGACCCGACGAAGCTCGAAAACCATCTATTTGTGGTGAAGGAAGTATGGAAGAAACAGGTTAACTCAATCGCCTTTATATAGGCAGAGGAGATCACACCAAATCCCAACAAATTCCTAAATATTTGTCGAGAAATCAGCCTCGTGGAACGAGTCAAGTTTGATCGTTTCATGCTTCATTCAAAGTGTTTCAAATTATGAGAAATTTGAAAACTTTGAAGGGGGTCTTGTAGAAGCATAAAAAATAGGCCGAGAAATTATATGCGTAAAACCCTCAACATGCAGGAAGTTGTATAAAGCAGAGCTCCAGCACTGGGTGGCGGAAAACATAACTTCAGAGCCATTGGCGTACAACAGAGCTTCTACGCTATTCAGCGTAAAACATAGCTCCTGAACAACCCGCATAATACAGTATTTCTAGACTGCTTCAGCGTAAAAAGGTTGCTACATCGCCACTACGGCATAAAACCTATCCGCTTTTAATGCAGCTGGAAGTTGTACGAGGAATGCCTCATATTCCTCGAATGAACCTGTCAGATGACGCAGTGAACCTGACTCCTGACAAAGAGTACTGCACGACGATCAAGAGGACGGCTGTTATGATGATTCTGCACAGAACCCCAGATTGTCGTTTAGTGACAAACCCTTGATATAAGATGTCGTTTACGCATCCAAGGAATATGCTGCCTATTTTTCATAGGCAGAGACGAGCTTTTATGCTCAGGATGAGACAAAACCAACTGCCACGTCAAAAGCTGCTCTTCGTACAGAACTCAAGGCATGTCTCTGCAATTAATGCGCGAGATGGGGGCAGATCTCTGCATTTAATGCACGAGATTGGTTCTATTTTTAATGACTGGGTGAGCCATAATTAGGGCTAATACGTCCACATCACCATCCCTGCACATTATGCCACCAGGCTATTTTCAACTATAGGAGTACGTCGTATGCTATCTCCTCGAAATACGCCAACCTGGTTATTTTCAACTATAGGAGTACGCCGTATGCTATCTCCTCAAAATATGCCATCAGGCTATTTTTAGCTATAGGAGTACGCCGTATGCTATCTCCTCGAAATACGCCAACTCAGGCTACAATTACGTGAATGCGTGATAAGGCTATTTAGCCCAGTTTACGCTCAAGACATCAGTCAAAGAAGGATAATTGGCTATCTTTACACCGGTTACCTATCTATGCAGCATCAAGCTCTACGCAGAATCTGGCTTCTACGCCTACATGACAGCTATTGGGTTTCTACGCCTACATGACAGCTACTGGGCTTCTACGCCTACATGATAGCTATTGTGTTTCTACGCCTACATGAAATCTATTGGGTTTCTACGCCTATATGACAGCTACTGGGTTTCTACGCCTACATGACAGCTACTGGGTTTCTACGCCTACATGACAGCTATTGGGCTTCTACGCCTACATGACAGCTATTGGGTTTCTATGCCTACATGACAACTATTGGGCTTCTACGCCTACAAGACATCTATTTGGCTCCTACGCCAACAAGATAACTATTTGGCTTCTATGCCAAGGTGACAGTTATTTGGCTTCTATGCCAACCTTCTCCACACGAGGGGCAGTTACCTACGTGGCTTTCATGCCGTGATCTTCGACGAACAGTTATACGCATTACCTCATAATGGGACACGCGTCATACGTCGATTCAGGAGATCATTTATACGTGGGTGGCAGTTATTATAACCGTCGCATAAAAAGTGCAGTTCTCTCCGCTGTTCGGTTTTTACGCCGACAGTGATCAAATCCTATAAATAGAGACCTCCGGTCACGGAGGTCAAGGGTCGAGGATTAGGGAATTGGCAGAATCCAAAGGTCAGATTTTTCTGGTCGGTGGTCGAATTCTGAGAGAGAAGAGTCTAGGGACAAAGTGATCGACTGCAGATCAGACTCCTATAACAGTCTTCAAAGCTTCTTTTTCATCTTCTACAATACTTTTTCGTCATCGTGTGGTCCAAGGGACAAAGTGATCGACTGTAGATCAGACTCCTATAACAGTATTTTTCCAGAATCAAATTTTTTGTACTTAACATCCTCTTATAGGATTAATTGTACTCTTTTTTCTATTTGTAAACAAGAGAAGGAAGATTTCGTATAAACCCTCTTATCTGTTTTATCTAAAACAAAATGGCGACTCGCCAGGTAAATTTTCAAAACCTATCATGTTCATGATACCTCTGATAGTGTTTTGTATACCACGTGAGTTTAATAGCCTGAGTTTGTAAACCAGAAAGAGCTTCGTGCGAACATTTCTCCATTATTTTGTTTTATCATCAAACAAGCTCCAGTGTTGACGTTGCCATCAGGGTCTGGAGAATTCACTATCTATAGTGATGCATAGGGGAAGGGACTGGGTTGTGTGTTACAGCAGAATGTGAGGGTGATTGCCTATGCTTCTAGGCAATTACGCCCTCATGAGAAAAACTATCCTACCCATGATTTGGAGTTTGCAGCAGTCATCTTTGCTCTGAAGTTGTAAAAATACTATTTATACAGAGAGCGTGTGGAGATCTTCACAGACCACAAGAGCTTGAAGTATGTGTTTACCTAAAAAGAGCTGAACATGAGGCAGAGGAGATGGTTGGAGTTAATGAAAGACTTCAACATATTATTATAGTACCATCTAGTGAAGGCGAACGTAGTTGCGAATGCACTGAGCAGGTATCCGGTAGCTATGTGCCTGACTACAGATTGTTATCTTCTGGCAGATCTAGAGAGCTTGGGCATTAAGGTGATAGTACCTGGAGTTGAGATACAGATATGGGGACTATAGATTCAGTCAGAGTTGGTAGACTGGATCAGGGCTACACAATTTGAGGATAAGTCCCTGAGGAGCATCAGGGCGCTGGTTAAGTTTGGATTATCAGATGACTTCACCATTGCTGATGATGGTTTATTGTGGCACGGTACCAGGTTGTGTGTGCCGAGTGGGTCGTTGCACGAGAAGGTTCTTCAGGAGGCGCATCGATCCCAGTACTCTATACATCCAGGTGCCAACAAGATATATAGAGATCTGAGAGAGCATGTATGGTGGTACAGGATGAAGCGGGAGGTAGCACGCTTCGTATCTCGATGCTTAGTGTGCTAGCAGGTGAAGGCGGAGAGGTAGAGGCCAGGAGGATTGCTCCAGCCGTTACCCATTCCGGAGTGGAAATGGGAGCATGTGACCATGGATTTTGTTTCTGGACTTCCCCGTTCTCTAGGAGGGAAGGATGCGATTTGGGTCATCATAGATAGGTTGACCAAATTGGCCCACTTTCTACCATTCAAAGTGGGTACGTCTACGGAGAGACTAGGAGAGATGTATGTACGCCAGATAGTCAGACTGCACGAAGTTCCTGTGAGCATAGTATCAGACCGAAACAGTCACTTTACTTCATATTTCTGGAGGAGTCTGCAGGCTAGCTTGGGCACCTAGCTCAAGTTTAGTACTGTATATCACCCACAGATAGACGGTCAGTCAGAGAGGACCATTCAGACCCTCGAGGACATGTTTCGCATTTGTGTTCTGGATTTCAGAGGCTCTTGGGAGGATCTCTTGCACTTGGTAGAGTTTGCTTACAACAACAGCTACCAAGCCAGTATCGAGATGTCACCATTCGAGGCGTTGTATGGACGGAGGTATCGTACTCCGTTATCATGGGATGATATAGGCGAGAGAGCTTTGCTTGGCCCGGAGATGGTAGCTGATGCGGCAGAGAAGGTCAAGCTCATTAGAGATAGACTTCGAGTGGCGCAGGACAAGCAGCGGCATTAGGCCGATAGCCATCGGAGACCTTTGGAGTTTGAGGTATAGCTTAGAATTTAGATTTTGTTCTTGTGTTTGCTTGTGATTGCTTGTTATAGATTAAGTGCTGAGACCTTGTTTGTGCTAGGTTGGTGATCTGGTGTTCCTGAGGATTTCTCTGACGTGGGGCACTATTCGCTTCGGTAGAGGCGGGAAGCTTAGCCCACGTTTTGTAAATCCCCTCGACCAATTTAGGATTTATTTAAATTAAATTGGGAGACTAGGATTAATTTGGATACAATTAGAAATTATGTGCAACAATTATGTGACTGAATACACCATACTGTTGCTTTGATGTTTGGAGTGCTACACTAGTAGGTACCCTCAAACTAATTAAATAATTATCTCCTAGACATGCCAGACTACCCATCTGACCCTTGTGTAACTTTTAGATCCTCAATATTGTGCTTTATTTGAGCTGTGCAATATTTGCTACAAACGTCTATGTATTATCCCAATAAAACCAATTTCTCATAATTGCCCATTCCAATTTAATTTAAGGCTCAACCACAACCCAAATTCGTATAACCCAAATTAGGGTATTGACCTATTCTGAGCCTGCTATGCATCTGACACTTGTGTCCCACCCAAATCTAGTTCCATGTGTCTTCAACACATTAAAGAACACCATGCGCATTATTTTTAATTAAATTAAATTAGGAGCAATTTTACCAAAAGAGGACCGGCCCAAGTCCTAAGGATAGCCCATAAATCCCCCTCCAATATAAATACACATATTCCATACTACAAACCCTAAGAATCAAATCCATCACCACCAAGGAGTAAACCCTAGCCGAACCCATCCTCTAACCGAGCTCCCTCCCTGGTCCCGACTACCCAACGCCATTACCACCTCAGGCCACCACCCCTAGCCACCAGATTACCACCTCAGGCCGCCACCCTATCGACGTCGGACCACCACTCCAGTCGACTGCAACCGCCTCCACCGGTACCATCATCATCCCCATCACCAGCGTCAACTCCATCTAAACCGACCCCAACCACCACTCCAGTCGCCTAACCACCGCAAACCACCCTGTGCCCCCTGACCACCGCCTTCCCCACGACCAGCGCCGCCTTCCCCATGACCCAGGCCACCGTCCCCAGTCGCCAAGCCGCTGCTGCGACTACTGCAGTTGCTATTGTTGCCCTGCCGCTGCTGCCGTGGTTGCCGCCCGACGCCTGAGCCCCGCTGCGTCGGAGGACTGACGTCGACGGGACAGCACCCCCTCTCGACCACGATTTAGTAAATACCCCTCTCTTCGTCATATAATTGAATAGTCGTATCATCGTGTCATCGTGTCGGGTGTCAACACAAACTAAAGCACATTAAACCATATGTATATAGGTATGTATGCTTAATTAGATTGAATAGAAGTTAATAGTTTGTAATTATCCCAATCATATGACCTGTATAAGGAACTTGCATTTCACCTAAAAGCGTAGACATAGGCTTAGTACATTTAGCATGGAAAATAATAAAGTATAATTTAACAAGACGTAATGTAGTGTCGTAAAACCATAGCTTAGTAATTTATTGTCGTGAGGTACACGGTGACTGATGACAGGGCACGCGTGCATCTTAGCTACGTGTACACGCGCCACTGTAGTCGACCAGCCATTATCTTGCGCCAGTACCTAAGAGCAGCGTCATAAGTTGTGTGTATGTATTATTTAGTGTCTGATGTCAGTATTTGCTATATTATATTGTGTGTTTAGGGTCACTGGACCAGCCAGGAGATACTGCATGAGTAGGCTATTGGCATTCACAGCTTGAGAACCCAGGCAAGATACCTTGCTATATTTACTGTCTAATTTAAATTATGCATATATTGTATGATTTTTGTTGCTTTATTTCATATGACTGTGCGCGTCCGAGATTGACTCGGGTGTAGTCGACGGTTGCGTCGATGATTAGTGTACTTGACCTAGTCATTAGCAGACTCAGCCCATTGGAGGATACTCTGATATCTTCCGAGACCTGACACTCTTACACATTTACAGTAACAAATTCATATTGGGATGCGGGTTCGCGTACTCGACTAGCTATCGGTGCATGTGACATGCATCACGGATAGTACATAATTTAGGATTTGTAGTAGTAAAGACTTGGCATATAGATTCATGGTATGCACGTCGAGTATTCGGCTTATATATTTACATTGGGTGGGGAGGACAACTAGTAGGCATATGGGGTACACACATTGGAGCTGTAATTCTGGAGGATCCACGGATCCAATAATTTCTTTTATACTGATGCCACATTCTTCGGAGCGATATGGACGATATACTATACTGATACCACGTTCTTCGGAGCGATATGGACGATATACTGCACTGATGCCACTCTTTTCAGAGTGTGGACATTATATGCCTACACCTACCCATACATACCAGAGTTGTCCTCACATTGCATTCACTTAGATTGGTTAGCACACCCTTTATTTATTTTATTCAGTATTTACATATATGTCATGCTTCTATGTATCTTGTTACGTCCCTCTGAGGACCTGGTACCTTTCCAGATTTGGACGAGGCATATTACCCTACAGTGTACAGACCCGGACAGGAGACGAGGTACGGTACAGCTGAGGAACTAGAGGTGCTACCATCAAAGTTTCCATGATCAGTTGGTAGGCATTCTGCCTAGGATTGGGCGCATCATTATCTAGCCAGCCGATGCTCTAGTCATTACTCTTTTTATCTGTCATTTCAGTACTTTTATTTCGTCATAGTAGTGGGTTTGTCCCCACCAGACATTCTTGATTGTACTATGATATTTTGAGATTGGCGTTTATCTTCCAGCAGTTATCATTACTACATTCTTGCCGTTTATATTGTGGATGAGATTAGATTATCTATTATTGATTGACATTGGACTTATTAGTAGTTTAGGACAGCGTAGTACTCTTCATTTAGGATCTATTAAATTAGGATATCTTCGAAGATGTGACAGCTGGCTATTGCCACATGGCCTGGTCCCGTGTATTTTGGGACTGGGGCGTTACACGTTACGTCTGACCCTTCAACATCCTTGAGAGGGTCGACGCTGTTGCGTATAGGCTAGATTTGCCGCCTATGCTAGAGGGAGTTCATGATATGTTTCACGTGTCGTAGTTGAGATAGTACGTGGCAGATCCCATTCACGCATTGGATCACTCAGAGATCGTGGTGGGCCCTACTCTTAGCTATCCAGAGTAGCCGGTGGAGATTCTGGATCGGCGGAAGAAGGTGTTGAGGAACCAGACTATTCCCTTGGTTCGCGTCGCGTGGAGGCATCACTCTCCAGGTGAGTCGACTTGGGAGAGGGAGGATAAAATGCGCGAGCGATACCCTTATCTTTTCGAGCCCTAAGGTATGGTTCTTTATTTTTCTTGCATTCATGTCCTAGTTTCGTCTTTTAATTTTGAGGACAAAATTATTTTAAGGAGGGTAGGCTTGTCACTACCCAATTCTAGAAAATAGGATTTATTTATTTATTTTTATTTGGTAAATTGTGTATTGATCATAAATAATTATATTTATATTTAATTATTGGTTGTATTATTTTTTTGTTGGATTATTTTAGGGTTTTGGCTAGTCTGGACCTATGTCAAACCCAACCAACACCCTTGTCAGACTCATTTATGGGTTTAGAATAGTTATTATATTTTTATTTAGCTAATTGGAGTATTTTGGATTAGTTAGAGTGCATTTAGTGAACCCCAAACCTAAACCCTTAGTTGCATGACTAAAATGGAGGGCATTTTAGTCATTGTGCTATATATAACCCTATTTCTATGTGTATGGCCGCCCCCCTAACCCTAATTCCTTCATGATTGAA
>JAYESA010000010.1:180574629-180649629 GCA_036927795.1 Iris macrosiphon | reverse complement strand
GAATGGCCAGAAGTCTTTGCTTAGTCATCAAGTAATTTACAAAGGGCTACAAAGTGTGCCATCTCTGGAGAATGCCACATAGTGCACCATACAGCAAAGTGCGCCATTCTCTAAAAGCAACAAAGTGTGATGGTAAGAAAATTTTACCAAAGTACGCCAACTCTGCAATATCTGTAAAGTACACCAACTTGGCTATTTAAGTGGCATACATTCTTGATGACTTGCAGACCCATCCAAAAGTGCGCCAAGTAGGATTGACGTACTTTCAAAGAAATTTCTATAGTACAAAACATATATAGGTGTAGAGAAGTGCGCTCAGAGTACTCAACATATCTTGGTGTACTTTCTAAAAAATTTATGGAACACACACAAGTGCGCTCACTGGAACTTCGCTTATGCGACAAGTGTTCCCTGCGTACTTTTTGTATAAATTCTTAGGCCAACTTTGTATTCTCCGACTTAATGTTCTTGGGCTCCATGAGCAACAATACAAGGAAATTAAAATTATCATGAAGACAAGTTCTAAGTATTAAGCTAATAAAACCTATCAAGTAATTAAATAAGTTATATTAAGAACCAAAACAAGATTTATGGTTGTCCTTACAGTTGGCAAGATGTACTTGCCTATGGTCAAGTTCTAGCCTAATGCTACCAAGGTCATCCACGGCCAAGGGCAAGCTCGGTTGCTCTAAGTGAAGGCTGAAGAAGTGAAGAAGGACAGAGAAATAAAAGGAAAGAAAAGGTGAAGGAAAGAGAAAATATTTGCTTATATAGGCAGAGGGTTGATTATAGGCCATTGGATCATAATCCATGCCATCTTCTGGGTTCATCACATCCATGCACACGAAAACCATATCGAACGCAAGCTCTAGGCCGATGATAAGGGACTCGTATTCTGCTGTGTTATTCGATGTCGCAGATGTGAGGGAAAATGAATAGGACAGGAGGATCTGTTGAGCTCCAGCGGAACAATCATCAAGAGAAGGTCGGACCAGGAGGAAACAAAGGCGAGCGAAGTGAGTCGAAGTAAGGCGACCGAAGGTGCTCGGAGGAAGAGGGAGCTAATAGGCGGTAAGAAGGGAGGAAGTGAGATGACCGATAGGGAGGTAAAGACAGAGGAAACTTTCATCAAGGGACCAACGGTCCAAAGTATGCAACTAAGGAAAAACTTTCAAAAACAACCTAGACAATGCATGAATGACATAAAGCAAGATATAAGCAATTAAACAATAAGTAAGCTATACATGTATAATATGCGTATATCGGGTATATATACTAGAACATTGAGATGAGTCTCACAACTCTCTCCTTCTTAGAAAATTCTATCCTCAAAATTTTAATGAGGCAAGGGGTCTAGCAAAACTTAAAGGTCAGGCAATCAAGGAAAGCAAGGGCATACAGGAATCAAGTAAAATCCTAGAACAAGACAAGCATGCACAAGACGATTATGGTATGAGATATACGAACAAGAATACCTCGCGGGTCAAACAAATACGGGTATCGAGCACGAATATCATACTTTTGCTCCCAAGTTGACTCGTCCGGTGAGCGATGCCCCAAGCAACTCGGACTAATTGAATAGTCCGGTTCTTGAGAATCTTCTCCCTCCGATCCAAAATAGACTTGCTGTTTTGGGGTCTAATCTCGCTAGTTTTGTATGGCCAAATTATGGAGCAGGACCGCAGGATCTCCCGTACTTTCCGTCTCAAGATGGAGAACACGAGGAACACCAGAGGGCATGAGTGGGTTTCTTCTTCTCCCTCCGGTCCAAAATAGATACAGTTTTTTTCTCATTCAAAAAGCCGGTACCAACGACTAATTTTGAATGATCTAGGACACGGCTTGTAACCGGTATATACCATCATAATAGGGATACGTGGAAAATATTATGTATCTCATGAAGCGACGGCGAAAGGGCAAGACGATAAGAAATATCTTTCATTCGCTCAAGGATATCGAACTGACCAATATACCATGGACTAAGCTTTCTTCTACACCAAATCTGATGACTCCTCGGGTTGGCAAAATTTGAAGGAATACATTATCACCGATAAAGAACTCAAGAGGTTACTGATACGATTTATCCCAATGACACTAGCAATCTTGAGCTACCTTGATATGATTCCGGACTTGTTTGACTACTTCAACTGTCTGGGCTATCATCTCAGGACCAAGCAATTGTCTCTCACCAATGTTATCCCAAGCTACATGAGATATGCACTTTCTGCCATATAGTACCTCGAAGGGTGTCATCTGGATACTTTTCTGAAAACTATTATTGTAGAAGAATTAGACCAAGTGCAAATGATCCTCCCACGAACTACCAAAGTCAAGGGTACATGAACGAAGCATATCTTCTAGAGTCTGGATTATATGTTTTGACTGACCATCTGTTTGGGGATGATAAGTTGTACTGAACTTCAGACAGGTACCCAAACTCTGCTGTAGACTCTGCCAAAAGTAAGATATGAATCTGGAATCTCTATCTGATACGATACTGACTGGCACTCCATAAAGTCTGACAATCTGATTTATGTACATCCGAGCCAACTACTCTGTAGACTGTCCCACTCTGAAAGGAAGGAAGTGAGCAACCTTCATAAGTCAATCCACTATTACCCAAATTATATCTCTGCCAACTGGGGATCTAGGAAGACCGGTCACAAAATCTATGGTGATATGGTCCCACTTTTATTTCAAAATTGGTAAAGGTTGAAGAAGTACTATGGGTCTCTGATGCTCAGCCTTAACTTGCTAACAAACTAAACATCGGAAGACAAACTGTGTTATATCTCCCTTTATTCCAGTCAACCAGAAATATTAACAAATGTCACTGTACATTTTTATTCCTCTTGGATGAACGGAATACTGAGAACTATGGGCTTCTGACATGATCTCTTGACGGATATCTCCACTTGGTACACAAATACGATTACCAAATCAGAGAGTTTCATCATTGTGAATGCTTAGTTCTGTTCTACACCCTGCCTCACACTCTGCTCTGAGTCGCTGAAGCTTGACATATGTTGCTTGTGCTACCTTGATTCTCTCTACTATACTAGATTGAACTTGCAGACCATCCATCAATGTTGTGTCGCCTGACAATACTACTTCTATGCCTATCTCATGAAGATCTTTTAGAATCTCTTACTGAACCGTAAGGAAATAAACTCCTGCCCTCCGGCTTAAAGCATCGGCTACGATATTGGTTTTTCCAGGATGATATTTAAGGTCAAGATCACAGTTTGTCATCAACTTTAGCCACCTTCTCTGCCTCATATTGAGATCCTTCTAGGTAAAGACATACCTCAGACTCTTGTGGTCAGTAAAAATCTCTACTCGATCTCTATATAGGTAATATCTCCAAAGTTTGAGCGTAAACACTACTGCTGCTAACTCCAAGTCATGTGTCAAATAATTTTTCTCATGGTCTCGAAGCTGTCAAGATGCATAAGCTATAACCTTACCATGCTGCATAAGAATAACCCTAGTCCTTTTCATGACGTATTATAATATATGGTGAAACCACCTAACCCATCTGGAAGAGTCAAAATAGGTCACGTGATCAACTTCTGCTTGATCTTCTCGAAAGAGGTTTGATATTCATATATCCAATCAAAGCGCACATCCTTACGAGTCAATTGGGTCAAGGGTACAAATTTTTTAGCAAAGTCTGACATAAAATTTTGATAATATCCTACTAGTCCCAGAAAACTAAGAACTTCTACAACTGTTCAAAGAATTGGCCATGTCTCAATGATTTCTATCTTCTTGGGATCCACTTCAACTCCTCCTTCAGCAAAAATATGTCCTAAGTATGAAATATGATCAAGCCAGAACTCGCACTTGCTGAACTTGGCATATAACTTTTGTTCTTTAAGGACTTGAAGAACTGTACGAAGATGATTCTCGTGCTCTGCTTCACTTCGACTGTACACAAAAATATGGTCATTGAGCTGATAGAATAAGTCATTGAGATATTATTCTAGGACTCTGATCTGATGATATCCTGACCGTAAATCAATCTTGGATAACACTGCTGCTCCACTAAGCTGATTGAATAAGTCATCGATCCTTGGCAAGGGATACTTGTTCTTGATGGTCACCGTATTGAGGGTACGATAATCAACACATAAACGGGAACTTCTATCCTTCTTCTTCACTTGAAGTATTGGGTCTCCCCAAGGCAATCCACTAGCATGAATGAATCCCTTGGTTCTCAATTCTTCAATTATTCGGTACAAGACTTCCAACTCTGATGGTGCTATCCTGTAAACTCTCTCTGACACTGATGATGTTCCTGGAAGTAGATCAATGATAAACTCGATCTCTCTTTCTGGTGGCATGCCTGGAAGCTCTTTTGGGAACACATTTGCAAACTCACTAACCACTCTGGGAAATTGTACTCCTTCTGCTACTGCCATTCTCATGATTATTGTCGGAGACTCCATCTCTCCTCTAGAAAATAAGAATTCCTCCACTCTGGAGATATGGAAGATAACTTTGCCAGCAAGGTAATCTATTATTGCGTATCAGGAACTCATCCAATCCATTCCTAGGACAATGTTATAATCTCTCATAGAAAACTCTATCAGTCTAGCAAAAAAATCTCTCCTGTATACTACGCCCCGACACGAGGCATAAACTCTATCGACTGCCACAATACCGTTACCAGTAAGTATATTGAGTCTTACTGATAATAATTTGGGTTCTAAACCAACTCGTGTCATAAATCGTGCAGACATAAAGGAATATGATGCACCAGAATCAAATAATACTGAAGCTGAATGAGAGTTGACGAGAATGGTACCAGCCACCACGTCCCCTAAAGCTAGCTGCTCCTCTATGGTGAGTGCCATATCCTGGCCTCGTCCTCTCGGTGTTGGTCCTCGCTGTTGCAGACCTCCCTGTCTGGTTTGTACTTGAGCTTGGGCATGTTCATACTGCTGTGGCCTTTGCTGCTAAAAAACTTGAGACTGGGTCGACAAAGGCCTCTGACCCTGGTCTTGCTGAACTGGCACTGGAGTCCTATACTGGGGTCCTGCCAGAGGGGGGTATGATGATAAACTAGATCTGTGTGGGCAAGATTCCACTCAGTGTCCTGTTGCTCCACAGGCTAAGCGTAACCCTTGTGCTCTACGACTATCGCATAAAATGTGCCCTGCTTTTCTACAATGAGAATATCCCACTGAAGAAGATGGCCTCTGCTGAGGACGTATCAGAGCTGGTTGGTGAAATGATTCTATCGAGGTTGTCCTGGTCGGGTTTCTAATCGTCAAAGATCGTACTGCTAGAGCTGGTGCTGAAGACTGGGTATAAGTACCGCCTGAAATATGGGTCCTCTTACGACATCCCGTCATATCTATTATTCTCATGAAGGTATAAATATATCTCATTGCTTCTCTTAACACAACATCAAAAGTCTGAAACTCATACTATTCTACTGCTATTATTATCTTCAGGTGAAGTCTCTGCTGGAACCTCCTTGCTTGGTCTAATTCGGTCACCACCAAGGTGGGAACAAACCGACTAAGTCTGCAGAACTCTGCTGTATAGTCATCGACAGTCCTGTCCATCTCCTTCAAGTTATTAAACCTTTGCTGCAAGTCATAATGCGATACTGCGTCAAAGTATCGGGTCTGAAACCTTTCACTGAAGATAGCCCAAGGGACAAGTACTGCTATAGAAATTATCTGTGCTGCCCACCAGTCTTGGGCCAAGTCTAGCAACTGCAGTCGAACTACTGACACTTGCTCTCTTACATGCACTCCTTCTACCTCTAGGATATCTTCAGTTTCCTTAATCTACACATATGATGCAATTGCATCCTCGGTGCCATAGAAATACGAGGGTTAGAGGCGCTTGAAGTTGCTTGCCGAGTTGTTGGCACGATGTGCGCCTCTTTCCAAAGCCCCTTGTAATGACTGAATAAGTACGTCCTTTCGATGTCCTTGAGATGCCAATAATTTCTAAAGAATACCAATAATCATACTGTTGTCCCCTCTTACATCAAGTACTGGTTACACAGAAGGTACTAGCTGGATCTGAGGTTCCTCATCTTGAGCTGTTCTGGACCCCGAAATGATGAGACTGAATCTCAAGAGTTTGCTGGGCATCTGGATGTTGTCCTACTATTGGAGGAACTCGGGCTGGATGATCGAAAGGGCCAGAAACAGTGTCCATGAAAGATAAAAGATATAAGATCATCAAATGAACGAACATGATTAATCGGGGATTAAACCAGATGTTGAATCAAGATTTCAGGGATATAAACTCGGTACTGGAGGAGATCAAGGACTAGAATGATTGAGATATCTAAACATCGGTAAAACCCTTACACTTCTAAATTTTTAGACAAACACGGGCTACCACTTAAACTGTGTCATACTCCCAAACCAGAATACTAGAAAGCGAGGACAAACAAATCCAGCTACGTATACCGGAATACTATATACCCCGAAATATGATCATAAATGTCTAGATATATGAGGGTTTTACTCTACAATCCATCAGGCAATTCTGGATCAAGAATCTTAGGTGTCTCAATCTCAAGCAAGCAACAAGTTTACAAGATATATGATCACCAACATATAACAGTAAGATGTCCCGAACTATACATACACAGATGATCATAAAGCTATTAAAAAAATAAAAAACTAGCAGAGTACAATATTATATGATCATCTCTAGCTATTGTCTAGAATATCCTTTACATGTAGGCCTGTAGGCTAAAATGTCAAGTTCCAAAATTATGAGCTAAACACATGCTCAGTGGCTAAATGCCTCAAAAGAATAATGTACAAGATCAAGTGGGTGAGGAAGAAGAAACCCACTTATGCCCTCGGGTGTTCCTCGTGTTCGCCATCTTGAGACGGGAAGTACGGGAGATCCTGCGGTCCTGCTCCATAATCTGGCCATACAAAACTAGTGAGATTAGACCCCAAAATAGCAAGTACCACAAAGGAGCCAATCTTATGAACTAAAACCAATAATATAGACAAATTAATAAAAAATAGTTCAATGAATAGTTTAATTAAGTGCAGCAGGTAAAAAATAATATTTAAGCATGCTCTGGAGTATTAAACAGGAATATCTGGAGTCAGACTTCAATTACTGTTCTCAGGATCACTTGTTAAAAATAAATCATGACGAGACTAGACTAAAAGTTAAGAAATCATGACCAATCATGCCCTACAGCTTGCTATCATTAACTAACTAGGGTTATCACAATCCTATTTACTAACATATGTAGTTTAGGATTTCTTACAGCCACATGCCTTGCAGACTATCTGGGTTATCCAGATGAACATGTACATAGTATAGATATATCAGGTATAATTATTTATTATATTTTTTGGTAATGCATCACTCGATGGTGTGCTGAATGTGTTCCCCTAACAACGGAGAGCTCCAAATCTATCAGGTGTCGCTGGGATACTGGGATTGTATGTTGCTAGAAAATCTCTCTAGATGCTTTCTAGATTATTATTTCAGTTATTAGCCTGGACAATTATCAAGGATTTCCGACCGTGGTGCTCAAAAATTTGACTTAGATATGATGCAAGACATGACAGTAACTTGACAAGTATAATCAAAATCAACCACGGGGATACAAGTCATGCAATACAGGTATTACTAATAGCCTTGATTAGGACAGTTACAAGAATTCCCGAATCATGAGTGCGCTACATCGAGCCACTATCAAGAGTATCAGGATTAGGGG
This sequence comes from Iris macrosiphon, assembly GCA_036927795.1. Lineage (NCBI taxonomy): Eukaryota > Viridiplantae > Streptophyta > Magnoliopsida > Asparagales > Iridaceae > Iris > Iris macrosiphon. The sequence continues at coordinate 180,641,906 of JAYESA010000010.1, read as the reverse complement.
TATCAGGGTTATCAGTACAGGATTATCAATGTTATCAATTCCATGTCATGATTTAGGAGTTCATTTATAATATACAATCACTAGATCATGTCAGAAAATCAAGATCAATATCAAGAATATCACATTCAGAAAATAACCAGGATTAAATAAAATAACGAAATAAAAGTAAATAAGAGAATCATCAAGAGTTAAGCATATAAAAAGAATACTGGCATACAGGCGCATAAATTAACAATTCAGGGTTAGCGCATAAAATCAGGCAAGAAAATAACATCCGTGTACAATGGGTCAAAAATCACCATTGGCGCACAAACGGATATTGGCGCATAAACGAGTATTGACGCACAAATGGCCAAAAATAGATTTGGCGCATAAATAGCCAAAAATAGATTTGGTGCACAATTACTAATCCGAGCAGTTCTGGCACACTTTGATACCAAAAGTGTTTCGAGCAAAAGATGGCACATAATTGATACTAAAATGCACCCTAGAAGCTTAGCATACACTGATAAAAGTGCGCAAGCTAGGAACCGGTACAGAAATATATCATTGGCTCACAAATGAAAGTCTCCAAGCTATGAACTTGGTGCACTTTTATCAAGTATGACAACAGAAAGGTTTGGCGCACAAACAAACGCAGGAAGGTCTACTAAAAGACAAAACACAAGTCTCAAGACATGGCACAACAATCGAGATGACTCTGCAGTTGAGAACACAATCGAGAATGGTTATAAGTCTTTACTTAGTTATTAAGTAATTTATGAAGGGATACAAAGTGCGTCGTCTCTGGAGAATGCCACATAGTGCGCCACACAGCAAAGTGCGCCATTCTCCAGAAGCAACAATGTGCGCCGGTAAGAAAATTTCACCAAAGTGCGCAAACTCTGCAATAACTGTCAAGTATGCCAACTTGGCTATTTAAGTGACGTACATTCTTGATGACTTGCAGACCCATCCAAAAGTGTGTAAAGTAGGGTTTGCATACTTTTAAAGAATTCTTATAGTACAAAACGTACGCAGGAGTAGAGAAGTGAGCCTAGGATCTCTGAATTCGTTCTAACATTTCTAAAATGATCCACACACCACTCAGAAATCAAGTCATCCAATTAAATCTACAATCGTGTTCGTATCACTCGCTCGCATATTCACCAAGTCATTCCTTAGAATTTATGCACGATACCTAAACGTTACCTCAATAATTCATAGGCTCGTATATATCCTTATTGATAGTCATCTAGTAAATCATATTTAATTTATATCTGTCGACACGAAATACTGTCTGAGTTATTTCTCAAAATCCAAGCACGATACTTTATATTCACCATGGTGATAATCTGATAATATTTTTATCGGTTGTCATTCTAAGTCCGACTTATCCTTTCTTGAATGATATTTCAATCTCGCTAGCAAACTAGCTCGTACCAAAAGGGTCTTGACACGCGATACTCAACACAACTTAACTGTGTACATAGCTAACCGTCTGAATGATATTCTATCTCATATAAACTAGATGGATAATCATGTATAGGTATTCGGGTTCTCACATAACTTGCAAATTCTAGCACAACACGGGTAGAAACAAGGGTCTTCGCTTAACTATCCAGTTCAAGCAATCATTAATTCGCATGCACTTTTAAAATTATTTAGAGTCATTTTATGGAATATCCCAACTGGTCAATAAGAGAGAGAGCGTATGCACATAACCCACGAATGAGCTTTCAAAACTGAGAAAATTGATAAGAAGTCCAAGGACGTAAAGCCGTGCTCTGATACCAACATGTCATGCCCCGATCTCCCGCAGGATCGGCCATCCCCGCTAGGCACGAATCTCTGTGCCAGCGCTCCCGCGGGATGATTGTGCCTATCAGGACGTGATGTCATACTAACTCAAGCTGTACCCGTGCAAGGCCATGAATCCGAACAGGCGAAGAAATAGCTAAGCCACAGAGCCGAACATATAGTCCATATGCAACAGAATAAAAAATAAACAGGTGATTGGTAACATGTTCACAGAGTCGTCATAGCAAAATCATTTAATAATACAAGTATAGAAGTAAAACAAGAACTTTATTGATATTGAATGAGTATTACAAGCGGCCCTAGGCCAAGATTATAAGTCGCTCAAGCCCTCTCTCTCGAAACAAAAAAGAGTGACAACTGACTACAATTATGGAATGATATATAGGTGATATTTTAATATTATGTCTTGTATATGTGCTTCAGCTCTGGATAGAGCACTTCAAGGCTCCAGAGCGAACTCCACGCCTTAGCTTGCACAAGGGGTTTCCGCACCGAACAAGGTTCTTTCGTACCCTGCAAACAATCTGGTAGGTTATTATTACATGAATACACTGGTAGGGAGGCTTCCCGCCCGCTCGACAAATCTTGATATGTTATATAGGTTTCATGCACCATCTATTTAGTTATCTTTCTAGTCTTGCCTTAGAATCAGTTTTATGGTATAATGTAAAGTCTAACTCGTGTGGCAGTGCCATACGATATAAGAGTAACACGATGATACTTACCAACTTACCATCTATTATTTTCTGTCCAAGGTAAACCAAGTTAAACCAAGCATGAGTATATATAATAAAATCCAAGGAATCGTATAAGCAAACATAAGTGTCATGAACGGGGTTCTGACTCAGGTGCACGAGTTATACGGATACTCAAGTGTGTTGTAGAAGATATTCAAGTGTTCACGTATGTACAAGTGTTAACAGATGACTAATACTCATATCTGTTTAGGTGTGTTATACTAGATGTCTTAGGTGTTCAGATATATATACATATGTGTTACTCAGAGCAGTCGCCTATAATGCAATGACTCGTACACTATTTGTCGCAATCGTGTCAACTTAATCTTTATGACAGAAGGTCATTGGCATGACGCCATAGAGGATGGTGTAGTCTCGAGTCAAAGATGGTGTGCAAGAAAGATACATATGGAATTGCACCCATCCCGCCTATAACAGATGACTAACAGACGACTCCATCCAGATCGGATCAACCCTAGTGACCCGGCGACCGTCCGCGGAACTAGATTCGAAAATCTAACTTGTGCACAAGTTATCCGTGACCGTGAGTATCCTCAATTATTCCATATTCTCACAGGTACAGGTACAGATACAAATATAGATTCAAATTCAAGTCAGGATCTATCAGGTACACTATCGACTCTCTGAGTCGTCAGATTCAGTACAGAACGAGTGTTGATTCCACCGATGTCATGATGTTATCTTGCTTAACTATACATGATGCAGTCCCCTAGTTTTGGAAATGCCTTGGCAACCTTATGGTCCTGAATGCTTTCAATGTTCCTATACTTGGCTCAGAACGACTATCTTGATAGCCTTCTTGCCTCAACAGAGCGAATCATAGATAGTGAAGTGCGATAATTTGTGGCATGCATCTGACGAGCATTAAAATAAGGCAAATGAGTACAAGTTAGCATGTAAGCATGTAAGCAGACAAGCATTATATTTGTATGAAATATAAGCATAAGGAAACATATTGTAGTCTACTTTAGAATATAAGCCTTTAAGTTAGTACGGGTCTAAGGGGTAATGTGAGGAGTGAAATCATACAGGGACATATCAGGCGATATAATCTACGAGATAAATATAAACATGTAAAGCAGTGTACTACAAATAGTATATAATAATCTACTCAAGCATTAGCGGAGTCTACTTGCACGAAGCTAAGGTAGCATGCAAGGGTCCAATTATTAGCCAAGTTTCATTTCCAAGTTCTAACAAAAGTAATACAAGATGGGATTAATCCCTTAGCTAGGTGCGTTGTATTCTTTATTAGCATACAAGAGGTGATCCACCTATCGATTAGCATGTATCATCCATATTTTAAGTGTACAGGCTAATCAAAGACATGTTTATCATAGTCACCACCTTAGCAATGATTTTCCTCGGTCGAGCGATACTCTGAGCTCGCCTTTGAAAGTCTAAGTCTAAACTCTTGAAGGGCCAAGTCTGGAATCCTTTGCCTCAAATGAGTCTTCTTATTGAGCAAAGTAGGTCAGGTCGTTATACTTGTGTCATTTGAATCGGCTCTCCGCTTGAACAGAATAGGTCGTTATATTATATAACACTCAAAACAAGTATCGTTCTCGAGACTTCCTGAGCATAAATTGTTCTATCACATGACTATCGAATCTATCTTAAGCATAGAAATCCGTATCATGTGTGTGTTGTATCTGTCTCATTGAATGACCCTATCATTTAATATAAGATCTAACTCGGTTTCTAATGTGCCTTAGTGCGAAATATATCGCTTAACATAGAGTACTGTATAATCCATCTTGAATGATGATCTAAGGCTGAGGCAGACATATCCAAATTATTATACTTGTCCATACGAATCTAAAATATTTACTTGCATTAGCATTCAATATCAGCATATCGCGAGTCTGGATCGTGCACATATTCAAGACGTCCTTCAAATATATGTATGTCAACCAACTTAGCGATAGTGAAGTCTTTGCACTCAAGTTCAACATATCACTGGGTCTTGGATCATGCACACATTCAAGGTATCCCTCAAACATATGTATTCAACCAAATATGGTGATAGTGAAGTCGGACAAGCTACTCGCAAAAATCTCAAGGGTTCTCATTTATGGTTTACCATGATTCCTCAAGAAGGGTCAATCAAAATCCAAGTTATTCCAATCCAACCCAAAAAATCAAGCATTGTACTACCGTCAAGCATGATCTATCGACTAGCGTTCATGTCCTAACGTCAGTTTTGTATGTGTCAAACATAACACACACTTACCGATCCAAGTCTAACTCTAAGTCTTGTTGCCCTAGTTATATGCTTGCTCAGGCAATACTCTAAAGTTGATCACACAAGTTCTTTCACTCGGTACAGGGTCGTCTGCCTAATTACTAGGTTATTTCACAAGGTCATAGGTACAGTTCATTCTCATGACTCATCGTACAAATTTATTGTACGATGCTCGCCCTAATTCCTAAGGTTAAACCAATGTCCGTTCGTACAAAATATTATACCCAAGGTCGTTTTATTCAAATTTCTAAATATCGAGCATAGATCATCACACATTTGTTGCACAGGGTTCAAGTTTGTTCAGTCAAATCCATGATATATCTATGCCGCATGTCATGCCTAGCAATTCGTATAGTCTATCTCCTCAAACATGTTTGATAAAACCTATATATCCATTATAAGTCTAAACCACCAAGTCATGATTTAATTCTAAATCTTCGGTCTCAATCATAACTCTAAGTCGTCCAACATAATTCATGTATCTGTTTACGAAACCCTCAAGCGTGTCTTACTTCATGTTCTAGACTAACACATCCACGAAATATTTTTGATTCACTTATATTCTCAAACTTGTCTTATCATGTCGAAACACAAGTCAAGATGATCCTTCAATTATCATGCTTCGGTCTTTTGCAAGTTTGATCATCCCTGTTAGACGTGACATCACCATGCCAACGTTCCCACTGGATATTCGTCCTAATCCGAGTGTGACGCATGTGCGAGCATGGAGTTACACTCACATAAGACAAGAAAGTCAAATGTTATGTTTATCATTAAAATGATCGAGATACCTCATCATTATACTTTTGTCTCATCCAAGTTATATATATATATCTACCAAGTTATGTTCATCCAAGCCATTATCATAATTTGTTTAGCCAAATCATCCAACTTCAGTATTATCGTTCGATCAATCTGTAGTCTACTTCTAGCATTCCTCAAACAATAAAGTTTAAATCCTCAAGCCAAAGTCCATCCACCTTCATTACTTTCTATTTTATCGAGTTTGTCTAAATAATAACCGAACATGTTACCGTGAGTTCGATCATCCCTGCTGTACGTAAAATTACCACACTAGTGCTCCCGCGGGATAATCGTTCTTATTTGGGCCTGATGTTGAGGGTTATCTTTAGAAACTAGATTCAAGATCGTTCATCCAAACTCCAGATCGAATCCGTTATTGCTTACCTCTTTCATCGAACCACAATATTCTTTTACTTATATCAATTCATGCTATCTTCCAACTATCGATACCATATCATATCTATTAATTCAAAACCATAATGTTCATTCTTAGGCTAACTTTTATCGAGCGATATTTTACTCAAGTTAAATCTATTTTGATTCAATTCAAAATCGTACACATGATCCACCAAGTTTCCATGACCAAGATATTGATTCCATTTCCATGAATCCCTTTGATATAAGCCTTATCCCTTATTTAACACCTTCTCAATCATTCAAACCAACTATCGTATGAGATCTCTGAATTTGTTCGAACATTTCTAAAATGATCCATACACCACTCAGGAATCGAGTCATCCAATTAAATTATCAATCGTGTTCGTATCACTAACTCGTATATTCACCAAGTCATTCCTTAGAATTCATGCGCGATACCTAAGCATTGCCTCGATAATTCTTAGTCTCATATATATCCTTATTGATAGTCATCCAGTAAACTATATTTGATTTGTATCTACCGGCACGAAATACCGTCCGAGCTATTTCTTAAAATCCAAGCACGATCCTCTATATTCGCCATGACGATAATCTGATAATATTTCTATCGGTTACCATTCTAAGTCTGACTTATCCTTTCCTGAATGATATCCCAATCTCACTTGCAAACTAGCTCACACCAAAAGGGTCTTGGCGCGCGATACTCAACACAACTTAGCCGAAAGGCTATGTGCATAGCTAACTGTCTGAATGATATTCTATCTTGCACACTAACCAGCTAGATAATTATGTATAGGTATTCGATTTTGCACATAACTTGCAAATTCTAGCATAAGTCTACTCCTACGAGGTCAAACACAGGTCAGAATAAGGGTCTTCACTTAACTATCCAGTTCAAGAAATTATATCATTCACATGCACTTTTGAAATTATTTAGACTCATAATATGGAATATCCCAACGGGTCAACGAGAGAGAGCGTATACACATAACCCATGAACGACCTTTTGAAACTGAAAAAATTGATAAGAAGTCCAAGGACGTAAACCCGTGCTCTGATACCAATATGTCATGCTCCAATTAGTAACAAGTTTGCATAGTCGTTATAGCAGAAATATTGAATAACACAAGTAAGGAAGTAAAATAAGCACTTTATTGATATTGAATCAGTATTACAAGCGGCGGTAGGCCGAGATTATAAGTCGCTCAAGCCCTCTCTCTCAAAACAAAAAAGCATGCCAAGTGGCTACAATTGTGGAATGATACATAGGCGATGTTCTAACATTATATCTTGTATATGTGCTTCATCTCCGAATGCAGCACTTCTGGGCTCCAGAGCAAACTCCTTGCCTTAGCGCGCACAAGGGGTTTCCGTACCGAACGAGGTTCTTTCGTACCCTGCAAGCAATCTGGTGGGTTATCAGTACATAAATGCATTAGTGGGGAGGCTTCTCGCCCGCTCGATAAATCCTAACACATTATATAGGTTCCATGCACCATCTATTTAGTTACCTTTCTAGTCTTTTCTTAGGATCAGTTTTATGGCATAATGTAAAGCCTAACTCGTGTTGTAGTACGCCGTGCGATATGAGAGTAACACGGCGATACTTACCTACTTACCATCTATCCTTCCCTGTCCAAGATAAACCAAGTTAAACCAAGCACGAATGTATATAATAAAATCCAAGAAATCGTATAAGCAAACACAAATGTCACGAGCAGGGTTCTAACTCAGGTGTACGAGTTACACGGATACTCAAGTGTGTTGCAGAAGATGTTCAAGTGTTCACATATGTACAAGTATTCACATATGACTAATACTCATATCCGTTTAGGTATGTTATACTAGATGTCTCAGGTATTCAAATGCAGATATATATACAGATGTGTTACCCAGAGCAGTCACCTATAATGCAATGACTCGCACACGGGTTACCGTAATCGAGTTAACTTAATCTATATGATAGAAGGTCACTGGCATGACGCCATAGATGATGGTGTAGTCTCGAGGCAAAGATGGTGTGCAAGCAAGATACAAATAGCATTGCACCAATCTCACCCATAATAGACAACTACCAGATAGCTCCATCCAGATCGGATCGACCCCATTGCCCCGATGACCATCCGCGGAACTAGATTCAAAAATATACCTTATGCACAAGTTGACCGTGACCATACATATCCTCAAGTATTCTAGATTCTCGCAGGTATATGTATAGATACAGATTCAGATTCAAGTCAGGATCTATCAGGTACAGTATCGACTCCCCGAGCCGTCAGATTCAGTACATAACGAGTGTTGATTCTAGAGATGTCATGATGTTAACTTACTTAACTATCCATGATGCAGTCCCCTAGTTCGGGAAATGCCTTGGAGACCTTACGGTCCCGAATGCTTTCAATGCTCTTATACTTGGCTAGGAACGACTATCTTGATAGCCTTCCTGCCTCAACTGAGCAAATAATAGATAGTGAAGTGCGATAATTTATGGCATACAAATGATGAGCATTAAAATGAGATAAATGAGTACAAGTTAGCATATAAGCAAGCAAGCATTACATTTGTATGAAACATAAGCATAAGGAAACATATTGTAATATACTTTAGAATATATGCCTTTACGTTAGCACGGGTCTAAGGGGTAGTACGAGGAGTGAAATCGCACAGAGATATAACGGGCGACATAATCTATGAGATGAGCCATATAAACATGTGAAATAGTGTGCTACAAAGAGTATATAATGATCTACTCAAGCATTAGTGGAGTCTACTTGCACGAAGCTAAGGTAGCATACGAGGGTCCAATTATTAGCCAAGTTTTATTTCCAAGTTCTAACACAAGCAATATAAGACAGGATTAATCCCTTAGCTAGGGGCATTGTATTCTTTGTTAGCAAGCAAGAGATGATTCACCTAGTGACTATCATATATCGTCCATATTTTAAGTGTGCAGGCTAAGCAAAGACAGGTTCATCGTAGCCACCCACCTTAGCGATGATTTACCTCGGTCGAGCGATACTACGAGCGCGCCTTTGAAAGTCTAATTTTGAACTCCTGAAGGGCCAAGTCTGAAATTATTTGCCTCAAGCGAGTCTTCTCACTGTGCAAAGTGGGTCGGATCGTTGCACTTGTTCCGTTTGAATCAACTCTCCGCTTGAACAAAACGGATCGTTACATAGAGCGGCGTATAAGAAAATCTATCAAATTACTTCTTTTTTCATATTCTAGACAAGTAATACAATATAAGATTATTCCCTTAGCTTGGTGCGTTGTATTCTTTAGTAGCATGCAAGGGGTGATTCGCTTAGTAACTAGCTTATATCGTCCGTATTTTTAAGTGTGCAGGCTAAGTAAAGATAGGTTTATCGTAGCCACCAACCTTAGCGATGATTCGTCTCAGCCGAGCAGGACTCCGAGCACGCCTTTGAAAGTCTAAGTATGAACTCCGGAAGGGCCAAGTCTGAATTTCTTTGCCTCAAGCGAGTCTTCTCACTGAGCAAGGCGGGATGGGTCATCGCACTTGGGCCATTTGAATCGACTTTTTTGCTTGAGCGGAATGGGTTATTATATTATACACCACTCAGAATAAGTCTCATCCTCGAGACTTCCTGAGCGAAATACTTTCTATCGTAAACTATTAAATCTAACTCAAGCATAATTACTTCGTATTCTTAGACCCATTCAAACACAACTTCTTACTCATTTTCTTTATTCTGTGTGCATACATGCTAACCTGTTTTATTGAATAACTTTATCACTCAATGTAAGCTAACTATATCCATTTGATCATCCCGTTCTCTGACTCAATCTCTACTGCGCCTTAGCGTAGAACATATATCCCTTAACGCAAGGTATGGTATAATTTATCGTGCACAAAAATCTTAGGATGAGGCTAACTTATCCAAATTTTTATATTCGTCCATACGAATCTAACATATTCACTTGCACTAGCATTCGAGTTTAACATATCCCAGAGTCTGGATCGTGCACATATACAAGGCGTCCCCCAAGCATAAGCATGTCAACCAACTTAGTGATAGTGAAGTCTTTTCACTCAAGTTCAACATATCACTAAGTCTTGGATCGTGCACACATTCAAGGCATGCACCAAATATATGTATTTTAACCAAACTTAGCGATAGCGAAGTCGGACAACCTACTCACAAAATCTCAAGGGTTCTAGTTTATGAATCACAATGATGCCTCAAATGGGATCAATAAAAATTTAAGTCATTTCTATTTTCACTCAAACCAAGCATTGTACTACTATCAAGCACGATCTATCCGATCTACCGACTAGCGTCCAAGTCCTATCATCCATTTTGTTTGTGTCAAATATTAACTTTTTAGCGCATACTCACTGTTCCATGTCTAACTCTAAGTCTTTCTGCCCCAGTTCTATGGCTTTCCCCAGCAATACTCTAAAGTCGATCACATAAGTTCATTCACTCGGCATAGGATCGTCTGCCTAACCGCTAGGGTCACCCCCATATTTCAGATTAAGGGTATTTTTGTCTTTTCATAATTAATGTGTAAATGATTGCATGATAATTTAATTATATTTAAATTGCTGTGATTTTATTTGATTGTTGTACTTTACCGTTGCTTCGATAATTAGAGCGCTACACTAGCCATTGTCTTCCAACAGATTTTACATTCTTGTCCTAGTCGTGCCAGACTGTTATTTTGATCCTTGTATGACTCATAATTATGTCTTGTTGTGCTTCATTTTAGTCGTACAATATTCGTCGCAAATGACTATATTTAATTCTATATAAATCTAACTTTGTATCCTTGTATGTTCCAATCAAAATTGGAGGCACAATCTTGACCCATTTTAAGCAACCCAAATTAGGATAATATTCTATTCTGAGTCTACTTCATTCATGACACTTGTGTCCCTCTTAATTTCAGTCCCTTGTACTTCTAATTAATTTTAGAACACCATTTGCTTTTATTTTAATTAAATTAAACCATAAATCTATCTTTTTATAATTTTCCATTTGTTGGACATTTTTGTGCAAAAGTGCATTAAGGTGTCCATCCCGTTGGACACGACACGTGAATAAACCTATTTCTCCTTCATGTGTATTTTTTGTAATTTTCGTGAGTGTGCAATGTAACATCAACCTCCTTGAACCATGGCCTTCAAAACCTTGAACCAATAAAATCCTAGCAATTTTATTTGAAACCATTTGAATCCTAGCCATTGAAAATATCCATGACAAGTCCTTTTCCCAAGGAGTTTGGACCCAATTTCTAGGTTAACCCAATACCTTACATGTACATATATAAATATCCCTTTTTCTTTACTTTTCTTTTTCTTTTCTATCTCTTTAACCTAGCTATTATATAGAGTCGACCCTTCCCATCATCTCCTTCCTGACTCATCCGCCACCCCGCCGAAATTCACTAGTCCTTCTCCCTCGTCGAATGAAAGCCACCCCGTTCTCATCCCCCTCCTTCACCCGACTTCTACGATAACCGACCGGATCTCCTTCCTCCGTCCTCGTCGACTGGAGCTCGACCCGCCGATCGTTGATCCGAGCAGCAACCCAGCTGCACCGCCTGGCGACCGTCCCCGACTCCCGAGCACGGTCGTGCTCTTCCAACCTCTCACCTAAACCGACAGCAACCCCGTCACTCACCTGCCAGACCGCCTCTCCTCGTCGACCGGAGACCTGCAGCAGCGCCGCGACGTCAACCCAGACTGAACCGACTGGAGCTCAGACATAGACCCGCCCACAAGCCGCCTATACTCAGTCGTTATCCTTTTGACCCTGCTGAACCCTCATCGTTGACCATGCCTCGTCCCACGTACCCAGGTTCGAGTCCCCTCTCACGTACATGTACACGTACACGCATACATGCATTCCTCGTTTGTATGCATACGTATATTTTTAGCTATGATACGTGTATTGTGTAGTTAGTATATATTGGTTTATGGATATAATTGGTATGTACGTATTGGCATACGTATTAGTATATGTTTAAATGTATATTAGTATATATATAAATATATATATAGTATAATTCTCAATTAGTATATATACATAAGTATATGTATTGTATATGTATTCCTAGTACATGTTTAATGTATATATATATATATATGTACATATTATAAATTTTATTAAGCATGTATATATATATATATATATATATATATATATATATATATATATATATATATAATATATGTGTAATTAATTAGTATTATTGTATATGTTAGTTCATAATATGTATTATATGTCTACGTACTATATGACCCGAGTGTAACCACGGATACCCCATAGTTACATTGACCTGTGACCATGTAACATGTTAACAGACTGCCATATGTACACCGACGTACTGGCAAGACCGTATCATTGACTGTCTGTTATGCACAGCAACTACAGACGTGACACCCCCTAGCGTTGTCTCTGAGATCATTGTGTTTGATTGTGTGTGTAGTGTAATATCTGATACAATATTATATTATATGATATGTCCATAGGACTGTTGGATCACTCAGACGATACTTTGGAACCAGGACATTGGTATTGCCAGCTAAGGACCACAGGTTAGTACACTCTCTGATAGTTTCTATTATGTTGATTATCTCTATAATTCTAGATGTATAGCGTACATGACTCTGACACTGTCGTTTACACGAGTTGGCATCATCGAGACCTGTCACGAGGAGTCCTGATTTGGAATCCATCGCGCTAGCTGGGAAAAAATGGGGAAATATTAGTAGCTTATGTGATCATACCCAAACTTTACATGAATCATAGCTCACCCACACCTCACGTCGGTGCAGCCTGACCATTACATGCCTTATAGCCTGTTATGTATGATTAGTCTGACTATTGCTTGCATCATAGCTATCCGGATGGTTAGCCTGATCTTACATGAATCATAGCTATTCATATATAGCAAGCCTGATCAGTCCCAAGCCGATCACATGATATGCTGATGTTTCACACACTTAGTTAGATGTTCTTGACATGTATCTCTAGTATATTGATCTAGCATTCACTTATAGTTACCAGATCATTGTTCTAGCATGCACTTGTATTTTTATTTCATTGCTAGATGTATATTGATGATGATATGTTCCAGTATTTTTTTATTCTAGTATTTCATTTATTCTAGTATTTCTTATTCCAGTATTTCTTATTGCTAGTATTCATATCTGTCTTGTATTCCTTTACACCGTGTTATAATTTTTGTTAATATATGTGGAACTGCTGTTAGTGCTTGTACTTCGTTCCAATCCTAGAGGAGACTATTCCTTTAGAGGAGACATTACCTGCAGCTATCTAGATAGTATTTATCTTCTGCACTGAGACTTATTGAGGTTTATTAAGTTTATGTTTAGACTTATTCTTAGTTTATGTTGAGACTTGTGGAGACTTTATGTTGGAAAGCTAGACTGTGATTTATCTTTATTTTGAGACATGGTGTTTGACTATGTCATTCTTCTTATCTTTTATCGTGCCTTATACTTTATAGTTGTTGTGATTGAGTTTACATTATGAGATATTGTGAGATGTATATTGTCCTCCTTATGGAGATTGATATCATTGATAGTTATTCAGTTATATAGTATTATTGTGACCTAGACAGCGTTCTACCGTCGATGCTGTGGCGTAGGCTGGACGTACCCGCGCACTCGTGCCCCTATACCGGGTGCGGGTCGTGACACATTTTTATTGGTGGCCCATGCAGGTCTCTCGTAAGTTATGCGATATCGTGGTAGTACGACAACTTAGTTGTACTGCTACGAGCCTGCGATAGTGTAAAACCCCTAATCCTAGAAAACCGTATTTACTTTTTTTATTTTTTAATTATTAATTTAATTATAGTAATTATGTGTTAATTAGGAGAAATAGATTTTTATTAATTTTTATTTTAGGTGTTGGTGCACTTAGAAGATTTATGGGGCCATTAGAAATTTTTCTGAATTTATTTCATGTGGGAGACCCTTTGGGCAGTTGCTAGGTTAATGGTATGCATTAGTATAATATACCTATCCTAAAATGCATTAGTATATATATATACTAAAAGAAGAATAAAAGAAAAAGATTAGAAATGAAATGAAATAAAATGAAAAAAATCCATTAATTAACTAAACAAACCAAACCATTACTAATTAACCTATCCTACCCAAACCAAACTAAACCATCCTTCCCACCCATGGACAACTACACAGCCCACGCCCCTTGTTAGCAAACAGCCAAGCACCCACACCCACCCATTGAGTATATTAGATGCACATCAGCTTCCCACGTGGATGAGCGAACCCCCTCTCATTTTCATCTCTACTTCTATATATATATAAATATATATACAACCACTTTCAATAAAATCCTAACCCTAAACTCTTCATCTTCCCATCTAGACTTAAGGAGCTCCGCCACCGCAGTCGAAGAACTCCGCCAGGCCGTCCAAACCGACCCGACGACCGCGACCCCGCGCAATGGAGAATTCAGTAGTGAGGTACCTGTGTTCCAGAGTTATTTTCTGTCGCCTCGCTCAACCAAACGCCACTCTGTCTTCACCGGTACGCTCACCCCTTAACCCTCTTCCTTATCTGTGTGATAATAGACCTCGAACAACGTGTAACTATAGGCGAAAATAGCGCCAAAGTTGGCAGAAAAAGACCAATTTCTGGGATCGTAGAAAACTACGGTGATAACCTATGTTCCCGAGTTCGTATCTTCCACCACAGAGATCCAAATTTGATAATTCTTTTTGGTATGCGTAGACCACTTGACCTAGTTTAATTTTTGTTAAATAACCCTAGATTATTAACCGCTGTAGAGAGAATTAAATTTTTATTAGAAAACCCCGCAAACACACTTTTCCAGATTTCTAAAAGTTGTGAAATGGAGCGCGTCCTGCCAAACGGTACCCCCTGCTGGGTACCAAGTGTACCAAATGGTGCGTGCTGCGTAACCGGACACGTGAGAGTTCACGAAAACTGATTCGGACGCGTGTGCATGCCGAAATCAGCCCGTATCCGCGGACAAACCCCGTGTCGCAATTTTTACGAAAGTCGCGCGCATTTTGTGCACGATCGTCAGATTGCGACAAAACTTGCGCCACTGGACTCATGGTAACGCGCTGGTCCTGTGACCCAATTTTCACGTAATTCTGAGACAGTTGACCAAGTTGCCAATTGGCGGGTCCCACGGTTGACTTTTTGGGCGAAATTGTGTTCGGCCCATCGGAATCCATATTTGGATATACCGTTGGGTTTGTATTGACATCTAGAGTTGTTTGACCTATAATTTGTCCCATTTAGAGACTATTACCCTTGGCATATTTTTCGGTGCAAAGTGGGCCACACGTGGACCCCACTTTTACCCGAAATTACCATTTTGCCTCTGTGTCCAAATTGGACGAAAGGGAAGTACTTTCTAGCTATTTTGTTTATTCTGGGAATGTTGGTGATGTTTATTTCAGTATCCGAAGACGTTTATTCTGAGATCGTAGCTTCTGACTCTTGGTGTTGACATCGGGACATTATATTTTGCAGCATTTTTTGCCAGGCAAGATACCTTGCCAAATTGCTTACAGTATTTTGCATGCTTAGTATATTTTTGTATATTTATTGCATTTCTGTATATTTCTTGCATGTGTAGTTTTCTTTCAGTCATTACTATATATTAGATATATTGACACACACTTGACACTTAGTATCATGAGAGGACAATCATTAGGCGTATGGGCCTTTAACCACTCTGGTAAACCGTAGTATATAGTTCGCACTACGGGCGTGTGTCGCATTGGTCGCTACCCCCGAGGTATGTCAATTTCTATAGAGTCGCGCTGGTCGCTACCCCCGAGGTATGTCAATTTCTGATGTTCTAGACGGGTGTGTGAGTTGTGCGGCTTAGATCGCGTAGCTTACCCTTGCCTATACGTCGAAAAGTTATCCTCATTATATTCATATAGATTGTCTTGTACAGCGTACTTATATATTTTCTACCTATTATGCATGTTTACTCTATTCAAATTGGCTTGCTTCTATGTATCTTGTTACGTCCCTCTGAGGACCTGGTCCCTTTTCAGGTGTATCTATTCTTGAGTATTTGTAGGAGCGCAGATTCGGATGGTTACATACATTTCGAGGATGTCTTTTCTTCGAGCCATGGTCGTTAGCTGGTACTCATATATTGTGATTATTGTGTTGTACTTTTCCATTCGAGTTGGTATTGGATTTGTTTCCATCCAACTATCATCTTTAGATACTTCTTATTGAGATCTAGTTACATAGATGCTGGTTATTCATTTATATTGAATTTCTGTGGATGAGATTTAGATTATACCCTGTGACTTGTGACATATGTTTATACCACTGGTGGATTGATATTCATATTACAGAGTATGTGTGGATTTTGGTTTCCATATATTGGAGTTGCCATATCCATGCGGCTGGCATGATTACGTGTCCTAGTCCTACGTATATTTGGGACTAGGGCATGACATGTTTTTGTGGTTGCCTATACTGGTCGAGAGCATATTGTCTCGGTTACGTTACTGTACCGAACAAGCCTGCACCTAGGAATAGAGTATAGGATCTCATCCACAATTGACTATGATTCGCTCTCCTTCCAATCTATTCTATTTGAATAATTATATCCTGCTTGATTCCTGTACTTCCCTGATGATTCCTTGAGTATAGCCCCCTCATAAAATATAAAATTTCCTGTTACTAGATGATAAGTAGGGTAACCTTCCTATTAAGAGTACAACTAGAGTGTTGACGCACCATTAAGCTTAGAATATCTAGTGAACCCTAGAATTCTTTATCTGTAGATTGGTTTACCATTCCCCCTTGATGTATTATGAAGACTTGAGAGTAGTATAGA
Source organism: Iris macrosiphon (assembly GCA_036927795.1). Lineage (NCBI taxonomy): Eukaryota > Viridiplantae > Streptophyta > Magnoliopsida > Asparagales > Iridaceae > Iris > Iris macrosiphon. The sequence continues at coordinate 180,625,056 of JAYESA010000010.1, read as the reverse complement.
CACTACTAGAGTTAGCCAGAAGTTTTACCATAATGTTTGACCCTAGTATTGAGGAACCAATAGAAAACTAAGATTGAATATTAGGACTGAACCTAACCTTCATAATTAGATAGTATTAGATAACTATAAACTTAGATCATTGTCTTATTATTAGTAGACAACACCTTAGGAAGCCTAGAGGAATGTAATTGACACTTTTCCTTGATCATACCTCGAACATAGCAACTAGCATACCACTTTCTCTTAGAAAACCATGATGCTATCTAGAGCCCCTATTTTAATTTCATATGTTGTTCCTCTGCGACCTTAACATTCGTTACTAAATTATGTTCTTCTTTTCTTTATCTTTTAACTCGTGCCATCTGACACTTCTGATTGTAGGCCAGGTAATTTATTCTGTGTTAAGGATATATAGTTGCTGGGATTATAGTTGTAAATGTTAAATTTTGAAATTGTGTGCTTAGTAGTTAGAACTTGATGGTTTAAGCTATTCTTGTAGATTGAGACCTGGTTCTTATCCCTTAGTTTTAAATTGCGTAACATGTACCCCCACCTCGATACGAGTTATATCCCCTTTCCCCTTGAAGGCCAGTAACTGTTCCGTTCTTACTATTGACACTTGCACTAAGACTAAGACTTAAGACGACCATGACCTTTGTAATATAAGAGGATACCCTAATAAGTACCAAGACCCCTTCTCGTAGACCTTAACAGGAGCTTCTATGGTATCCTTAAGACAATTACATTATTAGTTTATTGTTATAAGTTGGGTAGTATACCTCACAACATGTATCACATAGTCTTTTGACCTATTATTGAAGTGTAACTGAACGACATTAACTGTATGCTAGCTTAAGACAACAATGTTCATTCAGACTGTAGAACTTAGAGGCTATACCCCTACTTTGTCGACTATCGACTTAAACAAGGAATTAGTATGACAACTAAAGAGATTGTAAGAGTCTTATCTTTTTGTGAACTTGAATTGTTATGTACCTTCTTTTTATCATAATCCAGCGTATTTATATTTGCTGTACTATCTTGATTTATGCTGCTATTGTAGCCTAGTTTTTGCGAGCTTATTCTTTTATCGAGCTTGCTCATGACATATGTATTATTGGGTGCACACAATGATATAATTGCCTAATCAGAATCGGTGTATTAAGGTCTAGCTAACCTTAGTACGCTTGGTTCGCTCTTCGCATGACTACTTTACGTGGATTGAGATATATGGTAGTAGACGAATATACTTGCCCCTAGACATATCAGACATATCGTATCGGTTACATAACTGTGCTGATACGAGCATATAAATAGGAAATTACCAAAAATAGGATTTCAATCCACAACTGTCCTGACAACTCTCTTTTCGAATTCTTTAATCTCTTTGAGCCTCGTACTTGTATTCTATCACCTTCACCTTGAATTTTTTTTTATTGCACTTCGTCTTCCCCTATTTCGGAAAGACGAAACCTCGTGCTGGTATAAGTTGACACTGATAGTACTAGATATACCCCTTAAGGCTAATCACATGACTTAGTGACTCTCTTTTATAATTGATTAAGGGCATATCATAGGTGATATGTTTGGTGTTAAAACTTTGAGGATTGAATAACATGATTAAATAATTTGAGGAATAGTTTTCCAAGATGTACAACCTTAGGAGATAGATGGGTAAATTTTAAGTTGGGTAGATTGTAAAACCCTCACCCAAAATTGGATCTACTTGGCTTAGATAGTGAGACTAAGGCTAGATTGAATCCAGTTAGAAATAGAACACAATATTATTTTTTATTTAATTTTGCAATAATTATATCACTTAGCGCACCTTACTTTGCTTCGATAATTGTAGCACTACACTAGCCACTGCCTTCCTACAAATTCTACACCCTTATCCTAGACGTGCCCATCTTCCACTCTGACCTCTGTACAACTTGTAATTAAGCTCCCTTGTACTACATTTTGGTCGCGCAACATCGCCTACTCCTTTAAACCTAACCTTGCATTTTAAACAATACAAATCTTATACCATCCTTGACTTTCTATCGTGGCTTAGTTTTAATTTCGAGGACAAATTTTTTTTTTAAGTTGGGTAGAATGTAAAACCCCTAATCCTAGAAAACCGTATTTACATTTTTTAATTTTTAATTTTTAATTTTTAATTATTAATTTAATTATAATAATTATGTGCTAATTAGGAGAAATAGATTTTTATTAATTTTTATTTTAGGTGTTGGTGCACTTAGAGGATTTATGGGGCCATTAGAATTTTTTTCGAATTTATTTCATGTGGGAGACCCTTTGGGCAGTTGCTAGCTTAATGATATGCATTAGTATAATTTTAGATTTTTCTATGAGTATATATATATATATATATATATATATATATATATATATATATATATATATATATATATATATATATATATATATATACTAAAAGAAGAATAAAAAAAAGATTAGAAAAGAAAAGAAAAGAAAAATGAAAAAAAATCCATTAATTAACTAAACAAACCAAACCATTACTAATAAACCTATCCTACCCAAACCAAACTAAACCATCCTTCCCACCCGTGGACAACTACACAGCCCACGCCCCTTGTTAGCAAACAGCCAAGCACCCACACCCACCCATTGAGTATATTAGAAGCACAACAGCTTCCCACGCGGATGAGCGAACCCCCTCCCCTTTTCATCTCTACTTCTATATATATATAAGTATATATACAACCACTTTCAACAAAATCCTAACCCTAAACTCTTCTTCTTCCCATCTAGACTTAAGGAGCGCCGCCACCGCAGCCGGAGAACCCCGCCAGGCCGTCCAAACCGACCCCGACGATCGTGACCCCGCGCACCCCGCGTACCCCGCGCACTGCAGAATTCAGCAGTCAGGTACCTGTGTTCCAGAGTTGTTTCCCGTTGCCTCGCTCAACAAACACCACTCTGTCTTCACCGGTATGCTCACCCCTTAACCCTCTTCCTTATCTGTATGATAGTAGACCTCGAATAATGCGTAACCATAGGCAAAAACTGTGCCAAAGTTGGCAAAAAAAGACCAATATCTGGGATCGTAGAAAACTACGGTGATCACCTATGTTCCCGAGTTCGTATCTTCCACCACAGAGATCCGAATTCGATGATTATTTTTGGTATGCGTAGACTACTTGACCTAGTTTAATTTCTGTTAAATAACCCTAGATTATTAACTGCTGTAGATAAAATTAAATTCGTTGGAAAACCCCGCGAACACACTTTTCCAGATTTCCAAAAGTTATGAAATAGAGCTCGCCCCGCCAAACGGGACCGCTCTGCCGTGTACCAAGTATACCAAACGGTGTGCGCTGCATAACCGGATACGTGAGAGTTTACAAAAACTGATTCGGACATGTGTGTGCGCCGGAATCAGCCCGTATCCGCGGACAAATTCCGTATCCTAACTTTTGCGAAAGTTGCGCGCATTTTGTGCACGCTCGTCAGATTGCGACGAAACTTGTGCTACTGGAATCATGGTAACGCGCTGGTCCTATGACCCAATTTTCACTTAATTCTGAGACAGTTGACCAAGTCGCCAATTGGCGGGTCCCACGGTTGACTTTTTAGGTAAAATTGTGTTCGGCCCATCGGAATCCACATTTGGACATACCGTTGGGTTCGTATTGACATCTAGAATTGTTTGACCTATAATTTGTCCCATTTAGAGACTGTTATCCTTGGTACATTTTTCGGTGCAAAGTGGGCCACACGTGGACTCCACTTTTACCCAAAATTACCATTTTGCTCCTGTGTCCAAATTGGATGAAAGGAAAGTGCTTTTTAGCTATTTTGCTTATTCTGGGAACGTTGATGATGTTTATTTCAGCATCCGAAGGCGTTCATTCTGAGGCCGTAGCTTCTGACTCTTGGTGCTGACATCGGGACATTACATTTTGCAGCTTTTTTTGCCAGGCAAGATACCTTGCCAAATTGCTTACAGTATTTTGCATGCTTAGTATATTTTTGTATATTTATTGTATTTTTGTATATTTCATGTATGTGTAGTTTTTTTTCAGTCATTACTATATATTTGATATGTTGACACACACTTGACACTTAGTATCATGAGAGGACAATCATTAGGCGTATGGGCTTTTAACCACTCTGGTAAACCGTAGTATATAGTTCGCACTACGGACATGTGTCACGCTGGTCGCTACCCCGGAGGTATGTCGATTTATGTAGAGTCGCGCTGGTCGCTACCCCTGAGGTATGTCGATTTTTGATGTTCTAGACGGGTGTGTGAGTTGTGAGGCTTAGATGGAGTAGCCTACCCTTGCCCATACGTCGAAAAGTTGTCCTCATTGCATTCATATAGATTATCTTGTACAACATACTTACATATTTTCTACCTATTATGCATGTTTACTGTATTCAAATTGGCTTGCTTCTATGTATCTTATTACGTCCCTCTGAGGACCTGGTCCCTTTCCAGGTGTATCTGTTCTTGAGTATTTGTAGGAGCGCAGATTCGGATGATTACATACATTTTGAGGATGTCTTCTCTTTGAGCCGTGGTCGTTAGCTGGTACTCATATATTGTGATTATTGTGTTATACTTTTCCATTCGAGTTGGTAGTTGATTTGTTTGCATCCAACTATCATCTTTAGATACTTCTTATTGAGATCTAGTTACATAGATGCTGGTTATTCATTTATATTGATTTTCTGTGGATGAGATTTAGATTATACCCTGTGACTTGTGACATATGTTTATACCACTGGTGGATTGATATTCATATTACAGCGTACGTATGGATTTTGGTTTCCATATATTGGCGTTGCCATATCCATGCGGCTGGCATGCTTATGTGTCCTAGTCCTACGTATTTTTGGGACTGGGGCATGACAGATAGGATATATAAAATAGGATTTATGATGAGAGTATGCTCAATCACACTAAAAGATTCTGATCTTTGCAATACTATTCTAATTGATTGCTTCCTTTAGAATTTTCTATCCTTCCTTGATGATATCGTATCTATCACCTAAATTGATTCTTTTCGATCTATCTTTAGGATATCGCCGAATACTAGATCTATGAGAGTGGGAGCATCAATTTCAGAGAGGTCTGCCACCTCTCGACCTAACGAACAAATACCTGGAGTTTCTCCTACATCTTCTGTTCATGTGGGAGTATCTGCAGCTAACGGGATCCCTCCTCCACCTATTAAAAGGATTACCCCAGCTATGACGGACAACCTTCCACCACCACCGACACTGATTCTCGGAGGAGTGCCCACTGACAGGGCACAGATGTTCGCACTGATCCAGGGTATGCTAGAGTCCCAGAGAGTAACAGCAGAAGCTCAGCGTGTTCAAGCTGAGGCTCAGAGAGTGCAAGCAGAGGCACACTAGGCGCAGACAGAGCTGATGAGATAGAGCATGGAGAGTGCTCATCAGGTGGCTCTCCAGGCTGTGGAGAGAGTAGCATGACAACCGCAGCATCATGGCCAGCAACAACAGAGGCTAGGTACCATAGTGGACTTTAAGAGGATAATGCCTCAAGAGTTCAAAGGCACAAAAGGGATACTCTATGCTGACGATTGGTTAGAGGACATAGAGAGAAACTTGCTGTTAGCACAGATTCCGAAGATTCTTTAGATAGAGGCCGCTGGCAATTAGATGTTTGATATCGCGCTAACGTGGTATCATACAAAGACGAGACTCGCCGTTGAAGGACTTACTTAGGAGGACTTTAAGGAGCTCTTATAGGAGAAATTCTTTCCTGACGTAGCTTTGGCAGCATTAGAAAGTCAGTTCCATGACTTAATCCAAGGAGGCATGTCAGTCAACGAATATGCCGCAGAGTTTTGTCGATTGAGTCGATTTGCACCATCAATGATTCGAGACCCAAGAGACCGAGCACGAAAATTCAGGAAGGGATTAAATAGAGAGATCAAGTCTCATACTTCAGGACGACGCACCGCTACATTTGAGGGTATTCTGATGGATGTCCAGATTGCTGAAGATGACTTGGACCTCAGGCCCAAGAGAGGATGTGACACTTCTGGAGGAACAAGTGGTAACATAGGATAGGCCAAGCGCCCACACTTTCAACAACAACAACAACATAGGCTGTACCAGCAGCAGCACTAGCAACAGGCACCAGTTCGAGGACATATCCAGCATCAGCAATCACAGAGACAGAATCAACCTGTTGCCCAGTGCGCGTATTACGAAAAGATGGGACATACTAGGGACAACTGCAGGAAGAGGTTGGGTACTTATTTGTCATGTGGATCGTCAGCACATCAGCTGAGGGACTGTCCAGCTATTCAGACTCGCCAGGGAGGAGCAACAGCTCAGAGAGGACCAGCCAGAGCACCTACTGTACCAGGAGGCCAGTAGAGAGGACCTCCACTTCCACCACAGTAGCAGAGGTTTGCTCAGCACCAGCAGCAGCAGAGAGGAGCATCACAGGGATAAGCTTATGCCATAATTACTGAGGAGGTTGAGCCAGCTGGAGACATGATTTCAGGTTCAGTTTCTCTCAATTCTGTTCCAACACTTGCATTATTTGATTCTAGCACTTCCCATAGTTTTGTATCTGTATCTTATGCCCTTAAGCATCGTTTAGAAATAAAATCGTTAGATAGGACTTGCAAGATCACGACAGGAGAAGGCATTATCCTAGTCCGTGATTATTGTAAGGATCGGAGAGTGTCATTGGAAGGCTGAGAGTTGAGCATGATTTTACTCGTCATACCACTTTTGGGATACGATATTATACTCAGAATGGACTGGCTGAGTAGATACCATGCTTCTGTAGATTATCACGAAGGTAGAGTAGTATTTTGACCGCCAGGAGAGCCAGAGTTCGAGATCGCCAGAGGAGCAGAGGAGCGGAGCAGAGGCACTTTTTGTGGAGCCAGGATAGAAGAAGAGGAGTTACCACATCTACTGATAGTGGAGTTCCTGGATGTATTTCCAGAGGAGTTGCTAGGTTTACCGCCAGACAGAGATATTGAATTCTCTATAGACTTGATACCAGGAGCGAAGCCTATTTCACAACATATCTATAGAGTCAACAACAATGAGTTGGTAGAATTAAAGAAGCAAGTTAAGGAGCTGCAAGACAAAGGTTTTATTAGATCCAGTTTATCGCCATGGGGAGCACCAATATTATTCGTACTGAAGAAGGACGGCACGATACGCATGTGTATCGATTATAGAGCTCTAAACAACCTCACTATCAAGAACAAATACCCGCTGCTGAGGATAGATGATCTTTTTGATCAATTAAGTAGAGCGAAGATGTTTTCAAAGATAGACTTGAGGTCAGGCTATCACCAGGTGAAGGTAAAGAGAGAAGACATATCGAAGACATCCTTTCGGACTAGATATGGCCAGTTTGAATTCACGGTAATGCCGTTTGGTTTAACCAATGCACCAGCAGTATTCATGAACTTGATGAACAAGGTATTCCACCAGTACCTTGACAAGTTCGTAGTGGAGTTTATTGATGACATTCTAATATATTCGAAGACCCCAGAAGAGCATGAAGAGCACCTGAGGATAGTCTTAGAGACTCTCAGGAGAGAGGAGTTATACGAAAAGCTTTCAAAGTATGAGTTCTTCCTTGATAAGGTTAAATTTCTTGGATATATATTGACGGGTAACAGAATTTTAGTTAACCCAAAGAAGATCGAAGTAGTGGAGTCGTGGGCTACCCCCAGTTCGGTAGCTGAGATCAGAAGCTTTCTTGGACTAGCAAGATATTACAGAAGATTTGTACAAGACTTCTCTAAGATTACAGAACCAATGACTAGGCTAACCAAGAAAGATGTGGAATTTATCTGGACAGAGGAATATCAGACCGTATTTGAAGAGCTGAAGAAGAGATTGACGACAGCACTAGTTTTGATGTTGCCATCTGGGACAGGTGGATTCACTATCTACAATGATGCTTCAGGAAAAGGTTTGGGATACGTTCTTCAGCAGCACGGGAAAGTAATTGCCTATGCTTTAAGACAATTATGCCATCATGAAAAGAACTACCCCACCCACGATTTAGAGTTAGCAGCAGTTATCTTTGTGCTAAAGCTGTGGAAACACTATCTGTATGGAGAGCGTGTAGAGATCTTCACCGACCACAAGAGCTTGAAGTATGTGTTTATACAGAAGAAGCTGAACATGAGGTAGAGAAGGTGGTTAGAATTGATGAAAGACTTTGATATCTCATTACAGTACCATCCAGGAAAGGCCAACGTAGTCGCCGATGCCTTGAGCAGGTATCCGATGGCTATGTGCTTTACTTCAGATAGACATTTATTAGCTGATCTTGAGAGTTTGGGAATTGAAGTACTAATTCCAGGAGTTGAGATTCATATATGGGGATTGCAGATCCGATAGACAGAATTAGAGCTGTGTAGTATGATGATGAGACTCTAAGGAATATTAGAGCACAAGTTCGGACAGGATTGACAGATGATTTTACTATTACGGATGATGGATCATTACGGCATGGTACAAGGATGTGTGTGCCAAGTGGAGAGCTGTGCGAAGAGGTTTTGCAGGAGGCACATCGCTCTCAGTACTCGATGCATCCCGGAGCCAACAAGATGTATCGAGATTTGAGGGAACATGTATGGTGGTATGGTATAAAGCACGAGGTAGTACGCTTTGTATCCTGATGTTTAGTGTGCCAGCAGGTAAAAGCAGATCGACAGAGGCCAGGAGGATTGCTTCAACCTTTACCTATTCCAGAATGGAAGTGGGAGCACGTGACTATGGACTTTATTTCAGGACTTCCACGTTCTCCAGGAGGAAAGGATGCGATTTGGGTCATTGTGGATAGGTTGACCAAATCAGCCCACTTCTTACTATTCAAAGTGGGTACATTGACAGAGAAGCTAGCAGAGATATATGTACAGCAGATTGTCAGATTACATGGAGTTCCTGTGAGTATTATCTCAGATCGGGATAGTCATTTCACTTCCCATTTTTGGAGGAGTCTGCAGGCTAGCTTGGACACTCAGCTCAAGTTCAGCACCTCGTATCACCTCAGACAGACGGACAGTCTGAAAGGACTATTCAGACTCTTGAAGATATGCTATGCACTTACGTTTTGGATCTCAGAGGTTCTTAGGAGGATCATCTACACATAGTAGAGTTTGCTTACAACAACAGCTACCAGGCCAACATTGAGATATCACCATTCGAGGCTTTATATGGACGAAGGTGTCGTACACCGTTATCTTGGGATAATGTTGGAGAGAGAGCTTTGTTAGGACCATAAATGGTTGTGGATGCAGCAGAGAAGGTAAAACTTATCAGAGACAGACTGCGAGTGGTGCAGGAATGACAACGGTATTGGGCCGATAGCCACCGTAGACCCATAGAGTTTCAGGTATAGGTTTTATTTTATTGGTTTGTGATTGTTTTGTTTTAGATTGCATGTTAAGATTGTTTATTCTAGGTTGGCAATTTGGTGTTCCTACGAATTTCTTTGACACGGGGCACGATTTGTTTTTGTAGAGGCAGAAAGCTTAGTCCACGATATATTGGGCCCTTCAGTATTCTTGCAAGGGTCCGTGCAGTGTCCTATAGACTTGACTTGCCGCCTGCTCTAGATGGAGTGCATGACGTATTCCACGTGTCGCAGCTAAGGAGGTATGTGACAGATCCTAGTCATGTACTAGATCACTTGGAGATCGAGGTTGGACTGACACTAAGCTATCCTGAATAATCCGTTGAGATCTTGGATCATAGAGAGAAGGCATTACGGAACCAGACTATTCCTTTGGTTCGTGTTGCATGGAGACATCACTCTCCAAGCGAGTCAACCTGGGAGAGAGAGGACGAAATGCGCGAGCAGTATCTGTATCTCTTCGAGACTTGAGGTATAACTCATTGCTTGATTGTTTGTTCTTGTGCTAGTTTATTTTAATTTCAAGGACAAAATTCTTTTAAGAAGGGTAGACTTGTCACCCCCACATTTCAGATTAAGGGTATTTTTTTCTTTTCATAATTAATGTGTAAATGATTACATGATAATTTAATTATATTTAAATTGCTGTAATTTTATTTGATTGTTGTACTTTACCATTGCTTCGATAATTAAAGCGCTACACTAGCCATTGTCTTCCAACAGATTTTACACCCTTGTCCTAGTCATGCCAGACTGTTATTTTGATCCTTGTGTGACTCATAATTATGTCTTTTTGTGCTTCGTTTTAGTCGCACAACATTCGTCGCAAATGACTATATTTAATTCTATATAAATCTAACTTTGTATCCTTGTGTGTTCCAATCAAAATTGGAGGCACAATCTCGACCCATTTTGAGCAACCCAAATTAGGGTAATATTCTATTCTAAGTCTACTTCATTCATGACACTTGTGTCCCCCTTAATTTCAGTCCCTTGTACTTCTAATTAATTTTAGAACACCATTTGCTTTTATTTTAATTAAAATAAACCATAAATCTATCTTTGTGTAATTTTCCATTTGTTGGGCACTTTTGTGCAAAAGTGTATTAAGGTGTCCATCTCGTTGGACACGACACGTGAATAAACCCATTTCTCCTTCATGTGTATTTTTTCATAATTTTGTGAGTGTGCAATGCAATATCAACCTCCTTGAACCATGGCCTTCAAAACCTTGAACCAATAAAATCCTACCAATTTTATTTGAACCTATTTGAATCCTAGCCGTTAAAAATATCCATGACAAGCCCTTTTCCTAAGGAGTTTGGACCCAATTTCTAGGTCAACCCAACACCTTACATGTACATATATAAATATCCCTTTTTCTTTACTTTTCCTTTTCTTTTCTATCTCTTTAACCTAGCTATTATACAGCCGACCCTTCCCATCATCTCCTTCCTGACTCACCCGCCACCCTGCCGAAATTCACCAGTCCTTCTCCCTCGTCGACTGAAAGCCACCCCGTTCTCATCACCCTTCTTCACCCGACTTCAACGATAACCGACCGGATCTCCTTCCTCCGTCCTCGTCGACTGGAGCTCGACCCGCCGACCGCTGATCCGAGCAGCAATCCCGCTACACTGCCTGACGACCGTCCCCGACTCCTGAGCACCGCCGTGCTCTTCCAACCTCTCACCTGAACCGCCAGCAACCCCGTCGCTCACCTGCCAGACCGCCTCTCCTCGTAGACCGAAGACCTGCAACAGCGCCGCGACGTCAACCCAGACTGAACTGGCCGGAGCTCAGACACAGACCCGTCCGCAAGCCACCTATACTCGATCGTTGTCCTTCCGACCCTGCTGAACCCTCGTCGTCGACCATGCCTCATCCCACGTACCCAGGTTCGAGTCCCCTCTCACGTATATGTATACGTACACTCATACGTGCATTCCTCGTTTGTATGCATACGTATATTTTTAGCTATGATACGTGTATTGTGTAGTTAGTATATGTTGGTTTATGGATATAATTGGTATGTACGTATTGGCATACGTATTAGTATATGTTTAAATGTATATATATATATATATATATATATATATATATATATATATATAATATAATTCTCAATTAGTATATATACATACGTATATGTATTGTACATGTATCCCTAGTACATGTTTAATGTATATATATATGTACATAGTATAAATTCTATTAAGCATGTATATATATATATATATATATATATATATATATATATATATATATATATATATATAATATGTGTAATTAATTAGTATTATTGTAGATGTTAGCTCATAATATGTATTATATGTCTACGTACTAGATGACCCGAGTGTAGCCACGGATACCCCGTAGTTACATTGACCTGTGACCATGTAACATGTTAACAGACTGCCATATGTACATCGACGTACTGGCAAGACAGTATCATTAACTGTCTGTTATGCACAGCAACTACAGACATGACACCCCCTAGCATAGTCTCTGAGATCATTGTATTTGATTGTGTGTATAGTGTAATGTCTAATACAATATTGTATTATATGATATGTCTATTGGACTGTTGGATCACTCAGACGATACTTTGGAATTAGGATATTGGTATTGCCAGCTAAGGACCACAGGCGGGTACATTCTCTGATAGTTTCTATTATGTTGATTATCTCTATAATTTTAGATGTATAGCGTATATGACTCTGACAATGTTGTTTACACGAGTTAGCATCATCGAGACCTGTCACGAGGAGTCGTGATTTGGAATCCATCGTGCTAGCTGGGGAAAAACGAGGAAATATTAGTAGCTTATGTGATCATACCCAAACTTTACATGAATCATAGCTCACCCATACCTCACGTCGGTGCAGCCTGACCATTACATGCCTCATAGCATGTTATGTATAATTAGCCTGACTATTGCTTGCATCATAGCTATCAGGATGGTTAGCCTGACCTTAAATGAATCATAGCTTGTCATACATAGCAAGCCTGATCAGTCCCAAGCCGATCACATGATATACTGATGTTTTACACACTTAGTTAGATGTTCTTGACATATATCTCTAGTATATTGATCTAGCATTCACTTATAGTTACCAGATCATTGTTTTAGCATGCACTTGTATTTCTATTTCATTGCTAGATGTATATTGATGATGATATGTTCCAGTATTTATTTATTCCAGTATTTCATTTATTCCAGTATTTCTTATTGCCAGTATTCATATCTGTCTTGTATTTCTTTATACTGTGTTATAGTTTTTGTCAATATATGTGGAACTGTTGTTAGTGCTTGTACTTCGTTCCAATCCTGACTCGATATTTTTTCCAAAGGATCTTGAGAATTTTTGTACTACACACTATGGACCGGGTATAGATGCAGACTACACACCAGAGATCTTAGAGGAGACTATTCCTTTAGAGGAGACATTACCTGCAGCTATCTAGATAGTATTTATCTTCTGCACTGAGACTTATTGAGGTTTATTGAGTTTATGTTTAGACTTATTCTTAGTTTATTTTGAGACTTGTGGAGACTTTATGTTGGACAACTAGACTATGATTTATCTTTATTTTGAGACATAGTGTTTGACTACGTCATTCTTCTTATCTTTTATCGTGCCTTATACTTTATAGTTGTTGTGATTGAGTTTACATTATGAGATATTGTGAGATGTATATTGTCCTTCTTATAGAGATTGATATTATTGACAGGTATTCTGTTATATAGTATTATTGTGACCTAGACAGCGTTCTACTGCCGATGTTGTGGCGTAGGCTGGACGTACCCGCACATTCGTGCCCCTATTCCAGGTGTGGGTCATGACAACTATGTCGGCTCACAAAGTCATAGTTATATTATACGTTCATGATTCATATTGTGTAAATTTGTCGCACGATGCTCACCCTAATTACTAAGGTCAAACTATTATTCATTTGTATGGGATATTCTATCCAAGCTCGTTTCACTCAGATTTTTTAATATCGAGCATATATCATCCTACTTGTATAACATTATTTATTCATTGTATGAGGTTTGAGTCTGCTCAAAAGAGTAGTCTGAGTCTGCTCAGAAAAGTAGTCCGACACAATTCACGTATCCGTTCACAAAACCATCAAGCGCGTCTTATTCCATGTTCTAGACTAACACTTTTAATTCACTTGTATCCAGAAACTTGTCTTATCGTGTCGAACCATAAGTCAAACGATCCTCCAATTATCGATCCTCCAATTATCACGCTTCGGTCTCCCATAAGTTCGATCATCCCCGTTGGACGTGATATCACAACGCCAACGCTCCCGCGGAATAATCGCCCTCATCCGGACGTGACACATGTGCGAACATAGAGCCGTGCTTACAAGACAAGAATGTGAAACATTATAGTTATCTTCAAAATAACCAAGACATATTATCGTTGTACTTCGTTTCCTCTAAGTTATATAATAATCCATCAACTCATGTTCATCTAATAATCGTTCATGCCGTGATCATAATTCGTCTAGCCTGATTGTCTAACTTTAATGTTACCGTTTGATCAATCAGTAGTCTACCTCTTGCATTCCTCAAATAACTAAGTTTAAATCCTCTAGCCAAAGCCTATTCACCTTTGTTATGTTCTATTTTATCGAGTTAGTCAGCATAATCATCGAACATGTTAGGCCATGATCTCCCACGAGTTCGATCATCCCCACTGGACATAAAATTATCATGCCAATACTCTCGCGGGATAATTGCTTTTATTTGGGCCTGATGTCGAGTGCTATCTTTCGAACTAGATTCAAGATCGTTCGTCCAAACTCAAGACTAAGTCTGTTTTCTCCTACCTCAATCCTTAAACCAAAAATTCTTCAACTGGTATCAATCTGTGCCCTCTTCTCGCTATCGATATCGGGTCAACCCTTACAAATTCAAAACCATAACATCCGTACTCAAGCTAAATTTTATCGAGTGATATCTAACTCAATTCAATTTTTGATGCGTGCTATCTTCCATCGCGCTAACTCCAATCTCATGCTTGATTATTCTATCTTAAACTCAAGTTTTAATCCGTTTGATTTATTTTGAAATTGTTCGTACAATCCATTAAGTTTTGTCGATGAAGGTATTGATTCCATTACTCTGAATCCCTATCTGATGTAAGACTTATTACTTGCTCAACACGTTCTCAATCGTTCGACCAAACTCTCATGCGAGACCTTTTGAATTCAATACTAGCTAATCAATACTCGTTCTAGGCTTTATACAATCACGTCGCTTGCTGACAGACTCATTTCTATCATGAAATCCTCGATTCGCTCGAATATTTTCAAGCCGATCCATATACCACTCAGGGTTTGAGCTACTTGTAAAATCCTCAAATTGCTTATTCATTTCTGAGCTATCACATACACCACTCATGAATCGAGTAATCCAAATAAGTCTTCAATCGTATTCATATCGTTTGCATATCCATCCAATTAGTTCCTTAAACTTATACACGATCCCCTAGCATTGCCTCGAAAATCTTTAGTCTGAACTATTCCTCGTATCGTTTTAGGCTTCATACAATCTCGTATGTCTCTATCGATAATGATCCATGTAAACTATGTTTGATTTATAACTTACTGACACGAATATCCGTCTGAACTATTCCTCAAAATCCAAGCACAATCCTCTATACTTGCCTTAGTGATAGCCCGATAACGTCTCTATCAATTTCTATTGTAAGTCCGACTTAAACTTATCAAAATGATATTCCAATCTTGCTCGCAAACTAGCTCGCACCAAAGGGTCTAGGTGCACAATACCCAACACGACTTAGCCAAAAGGATGTGTGCATAGTTATCCCGTTCAAACGATATTCTAGTCTTGCATACTAACTTGCTAGTATTAGCGTAGGGTCATTCTGGTTCGCACATAACTTGCAAATACTAACACGGGTCTATTTCCATAAAGTCTGACACAGGTCGGCACAAAGGCCTTTGTATCACTATCCAGTTCAATCAATCATTCACATGCACTTTTTAAAAATATTTAGACTCATTGTATGGAATATCTTGTGGGACAACGAGAGAGAGCGTATGTACATAACCCACAAACAAGCTTTCAAACCTGAGAGAATCGATACGAAGTACAAGGATGTAAAGTGTGCTATAATACCAATATGTCATGCCTCGATCACCCGCAGGATCGACGTTCCCGCTAGACGCGAATCACCGTGCCAGCGCTCCCGTAGGATGATCGTTCCCATCAGGATGTGATGCTAAACGAGCACAAGCTGTGCACACACAAGTCTATGGTACTGAACATGCGGAGAAATAACTAAGCCACGGAGTCGCATAGATAGTCTCCAATACAACAGAAATTTGAACGACACGAGTAAACGATCGTTCGATAACTAGTTCACAAGGTCATTATAGCGAAAGCATAGAAATGAACACAAGTATGAAACAAAAACTTTATTAATATTGAATAAGTATTACAAGCGGTGCTAGGCCAAGATTATAAGTCGCTCAAGCTCTCTCTCTCTCTCTCTCTCAAAATAATAAAAGTGTGCCAAGCAGCTTACAACATGAGATAATACATAGGTGATGTTCCAATATTATGTCATGTATAAGTACTTCAACTCCGGATGTAACTCTCCAAGGCTCCAGAGTTAGCTCCATGTCTTAGCATGCACGAGAGAATAATTCACACCAAACAAGGTCCTCCCGTACCCTGGAAGCAACCTGGTGGGTTATCAGTACATTAAATGTATTAGTAGGGAGGCTTCTCGCCCATTAGACAATTCCAAATACGTTTATTTAGTCACGTGCACAGTCTATTATGATGTCTTTCTAGTCTTGCCTTAGGATCAATTTTATGGCATATGATGAAAAGCCTAAACTCGTGTGGCAGTGCACCATACGATATAAGAGTAACACGACTGAACTTACCAACTTACCATTCGTTCCTCCCTATCCAAGGTAAACCAAGTTAAACTAAGCATAAATATATATATGAAATCAAGGAATCGCATAAGCAAGCACAAGTTTCACGAGCGTGTTTCTGACTTAGGTGAACGAGTTACTCATGTTACTCAGATATATTATACTAGATTGTTTAGGTTTTCAAATTACTTGATTCAATGTAATGACTCGCACGCGGATTGTCGCCAAGCGAGATGACTTAATCTATATGAGCATGTCACTAGTAGCCTCCGTATGGTTATTGGGCGCTAGGCCTCCCTTGCATAATACTTGAGACTACTAACACATGAAGCGGTCACTGGCATAGCCATAAAGGACGAGTTATAGTCTCTGGGCGGTTAGATACGTGAGGTAAGAATTTCTATACGCTATCTTCGCTCAGGACGGTATGAGGTGCAATGCAAGGCCAGGGGATATTTCATTTTATCCCGCCCTCTCAACATGCGATTACCATGACATAAATTCTGTCTAGATCGGATCGGCCCCAGTGTCCTGACGACCGTCCACGGAATGAGATTTGGAAATCTTTCTTGTGCACCAAGTTGTCCGTGACCATGCAAGTCTTGTGTCTTCTAGATTCACGATATGATATATACATGTTTATTCTTTTGAATCATGTTCACAAACTTATGGGCTCTCAGAGCCATCGAATTCTTGTCCTGAATGAGTATTGCTCCACGAGCTGTCTTGATCATATTCTCGCTTAACTTGACTTGATGCAGTTCCCTAGTTCAGGAACTACATTGGCGACCTAACAGTCCCGAATACTTCTAGGTTCAGACTTGTACGGAACAACTATTTGATAGTCTCCTGGCAAAACTAGATTATGCAAGACATAAATTGTGTTACTTGACCGTGTCATGAAACTATGTGAGAAGCATTGAAACAAGATGAGGGTGTACTAGTTAGCACGTAAGGTAGGCAAGCATTGAAATAGTAAAACATATTCCTTTACACTATTGCGAGTCTAAAGGGTTAGTGGGAGTATTAAAACCATGAGGTGGCATATAGAGCGGTACATAAGAAAATCTATCAAGTTACTTTTTTCATGTTCTAGACAAGCAATACAAGATGTTATTATTCCCTTAGCTAGGTGCATTGTATTCTTTATTAGCATGCAAGGGGTGATTTGCCTTGTGACTAGCTTGTATCGTCCATATTTTTAAATATGCAAGCTAAGCAAAGATATGTTTATTGTAGCCACCCACCTTTGCGATAATTTACCTCGGCCGAGCGGAACTCTGAGCGCACCTTTGAAAGTCTAAGTCTGAACTCCTGAAGGACCAAGTCTGAATTAATTTGCCTTAATCGAGTCTTCTCACTGAACAAGGCGGGAAGGGTCATCACACTTGTGCTGTTTGAATCGGCTTTTTTGCTTGAGCGGAATGGGTCGTTACAAATATGGCCTATGAGCCTGCCTGCTCCGGTTGTACTAGAAGAATTGGGAGTATTGTCTGGGTTGGGTGGGCTGGCTGGGCTGATATGAATGATAGAGTGGACTGGACTGGCCGTCCTAGCAAAATTGGTGGAGCTGATTGTGCTGGTCGAACATGTATGATTTACGGAGCCGGCTTGTCATGCCCCACTACCAGAATATAGAGATGGATATGGACAACTAAACCATATAAGGTACTATATATCGTACGGTGATCATGACTGTAACTAGATAAGGGGGTGCATGCTACAATCAGGTCACTTAAGGTCACACGAATATCTGTCTCAATCAATCAAACAAGAAACAATAATCATAAAGTATATATGATAATGCAATAAGGCGTCCTAAACGCTTTTATCAAAAAAATTTGGAGACCAACTGTACAAAATAAGAAGCTAGTGGAATAACAAAAGTACATGACAGTATTACATCTATAGTCTGGTTTATATACAATTATCTAAAGAAACTAAACGTCCAAACGTGCCGGCTAACAGGTGCCGGTGGCTAAACGTCCAAAAGATAAAATGTATAATGACGAGCAAGGAAGAAGAAAATCGAGTCGTTATCCTCTGCGGCCATGTTCTTGGTATGCACCATGAGTTGAGAGAAAGTATGCTGGATCCTCGGGTGCTGGCTCAAAACCTGGCCATGCAAAACTAGTAGGGTTAGACCCCAAATAGCAAGTACCACAAAGGAAGCACAAAATGGAGAAACAAAAACCCAAGCAATAAATATATATAATAATATATATTCTATGTCATAACTTATGTCTATGGCATATCCAAGCACAAAGGCCCAACCCTATAACCAAATAAGGGCAAGGGTTGAATCCATCATACTTTGATGGTCCATTTCCCTAGACTACTAACAGAATAATACAATCACGACCAAGTCCAATTAATAAGATTGATCAATCACTTGTACGGCTTGCTAATTATGGAGTTTAAGGTTATCTCAGAATAATGCATAATAAGTATCCTCAAATCATGCCATTATCGAACATGAGCTAACCGAGCCAAATAAAATAATTATACAGGCACTTCACAAATTATACCAGTTCTCCGTAGGGCCACTGTGATAGATTACGGTATTAGATGTTCCAATATTCCTATAGTGAAATAGTGGCTTGACATCATTTATAATAGGTCAAATACTATACTCCACTAAGGCGGATGATATACATTATCTGTGGTGGCCATCCCACATCGTACTTAGACTGAATCTCTGTGGGAATGTTCGTTGGCATGATCTCGGGATGCTATTTTCTCCCAATGTTACTATCACTTTTAGTTGCTTAATTAACCCTATATTGTTTTGAAATCTCAAAGCATGGCCATATAAGAATTTTTCTTAAGATGTCATATAAAATATGGGTACGCTAGATACGAATCCATAGAAGTTCAATATGGATTCACCCGAGCGTGAGTACAACATTCAACAAGGATATACGTGTTTAAGTCGTGCACAAGAAGGTTAGGCCGTATATTCTAACCTAGCCGCATGCTCCTCCAGGCCTCATGCTCGGACAAAAGTTCACTACTTGGGACAAGTGCCAAAGTGATGGACAATAAATAAAGTGTCAGGGAAATGACATAAAGGTGATTGATATGACAAGGCATAAGTATCAGAGAGAAAAGAAAAAGGCACAAAAAGTCGTCCAGACACACAAAAGTCGTGTAGAGACATGCGACCAAAAGATAGAGACACATGGCTCATGTCCGCATAATCTTTTGGACCCATGGAGTTAGGCCTTAGTGGATTTCCATGCGTACAAGGTAATATGCGTTCGACTTTTGAAAGTATGCACAAAGTAGACATAAGTCCAATAAGATAGGCGCATACTGGAGAGGGCACATGTTTCTAGGCTGTATGGTACTCCATCATCCCAGAACAACAAGTTCAACCATGGAAAAACCTCCAAGAATCCGAAAAACTAGTTCTGCCACAAATTTGTCATCTCAACTCCAAATCAAGCGGTTCAAAAGCCAAATTGCTCGAAATACAATGCTCTATCACATAAAAAAATAATTTTAATAAAAAAGATTTTGAAGATTAAAACCAAGAAAAAACTCAAGAACACCCACACTCATAAAAATCAAGATCTATAATATTCTATCCATAAAATCCAAAATTACTAATTTCTAAACATGCTTAAAATTACACAATACATATAATAGACCAATAATATGTAGGGTTTGTTTATTTCTCATGCAAGGTATACTTGCCTATGGAGGGAGAAAAAACCTAAGAGAGAGAAGAAAAGAAAGAATAAAGAGGGAGAGAGAAAGAAGTTAGGTTATATAACTAGGGTTTGAGAATTAGACCATGGGTTCAACTTATGACTAAACCAACCCAAACCATAAACCAAGAACCAAGATAAACCAAAGAATGGATCTAGCATCATGCAACCAAATAAATAACATGCAAGTGAGAATAATACGCTCCCAATACGTATACTGGGAACGGGGAGTGACACGGCTGATGAAGAGCTAATAACGCTTACCCTTGGTTCAGTGGTGGGGCCTAATCCTGGCCTATTACTGGATCTACTAGCGGTGCAACTAAACCCTCAGAAGGAGGAGCAAGTGGAGTTTCCCTGAAGGATAAGGACACAAGACAAAAAATAAGGGACGGGAATGGAATAATCATGCCAAGCAAGTTTACAGTTCAAGGAAAGCGGGAAGTACAGGTTACAAGTGGGGTTCAATCAAAGTTAAATAGAGGATTGAGATTCTAATAAGATGAGTCCTCCCACAAGTCTAAAAAATGAGACTTGTATAGGCCACAACTAAATCTTGTCATGCCCCGCTCCCAGAATACTGGGTATATACGAGAACGGACATGGCCAGCTACTCCGTACAAGATATAAAAATATCGTACGATGGTCACAACTATCAAGAAGATAAATGGGTGGACTCTAGCATGCTCATGACGTCAGTTCTAAGGATGACAAATCCTAGTATCTCAATCCATCGACAACAATTTCAAAAGTAAATCATACATGAAAGTAAAGAGGTGTCCCAAATTATATGTCACATATGATCATGAAACTAATGAATACAAAATACTGCCCTAGCAGAGTATAATTATACATGATCAAATATACCAGCCATGGTCTAATATATACATTATGTTTACTGTAGTCTCAAAAATAAAATAAGCTAACTCTGCCCCTTGTTGACACCACAAAATAAAAAAAAATCAAAATGAGGGGTGGAAGAAGAAAACCCACTCGCGAACTTCGTTCATAGTCCTACGAGTGCGAGCTATCTTGCTAGAAATATAGGGGATCTTGATTCTCCTCGGGTAAATATGGTCAAACAAAACCAGTGGGGTCAGAACCCCAAACAACCACTACCATAAAGGAGCTCAAGGTGATAGACAAAATCTACAACAATCATGCACATAAATGCGAGTTAGGACTTATACGGTACCAATGTACTTGTCTCAAGAATAAAGTAACGACATAAATAAAATACTTAAATAAACTAGCTAACAGAGCAGGATAAAGCGATGATCTGCAAGAGGGCATAGGAACTACTCTGGATCAGGACCACAACCCTTAAACCAAACAAGGACCAGGATTACAGACCTTCATACGAGCAAAACTTAGCCCCCTAACTATGCATCAGAAGAATAAAATAAAAAGAAAAAACTTAACGAATAGACAAACATTCATTACACAGCTAAACGTGACTACAACTTGCTACAATTAACTAACTAGGATTGTCACAGACCTTGATTACTAAAAATATATTTTTAAGAATATTGCTACAACCGACACTACAGTCAACCCGGATGGCCAAAGGCACGGTTGTTTAAAAAGTTAGTGCACATCACAACAAAACATAACTTGTAAATTGACATAACCATGAACTTGTCAGGTAACCATAAACTTGTTTTGAAATCATAACTTGTCTTGTAAACATAAAATTGTCTTGTAAGTGTCGTAGCATACGCAAAATTGCTAGGTCATGGAGCCCTTGCCTAGCAGGGTTGTCACATGCCTCGTGGGGCCCTTGGGGATCGGGGTAGCTGGTAGCACAAATATTCTTCCCTCCCAATGATCTATGTGAATTTAGCTTGTTAATAATTTTAAGATTTATTACAAATTCTTGAGTCGTGGACACCCGAGAATCTTTCTAGAATGACGAGTTATGAGTACGAGTTTTCACAAGTTATCACTGACGAACTTATCATATCCGAGACACGCGATACATTGGACAATGCTTACACTTGATTGCCCGAGGCCAAATATAATAGGCTTATTATACACAAACAATCAACGGTGTCGTGTGGATCACAAACAATCAACGGTATCATGTGGATCACAAACCCGTGTCAATATAAGAAAATAAAACATTCAACTATGCTCCAAAACTAAACCAAGATGATGAATCAAAAAATTAAAGGAAATATATAAAAAAAAGGATAGCTGTAACAACTTATGGAGCATAAAGCAGTCAAAAAGATAGCTTATCCGTGAAATTGGGGTCAAGAGTGAATTATGGGCATATTTTTGGCTCAAAGATGGGTTCCATTATATTTTTATAAAATGGGAAGGACTTCTGTGCGTATTTTAGCTAAAAATGGACTTCTGGTGCATTTTTATATAAGGGGAAGGGCTTCTGTGTGTTTTTAGCTCAAAATGGGCTTCTGGTGTATTTTTGTAAAATGGTAAGGGCTTCTGTGCGTATTTTACGAAGAAGGAGGGGCTGCTGCACAGTTGTACGCTAAAAAGGGACTTCTGTACAGTTTTTACGCTAGGGACTTATGCACAGTTTTACGCCACCACTGTTCTTCTTTCTCAACTGACATAAAAATTCTAAAAACTTATTTTGGCTATAAAAACTTAATTTCAACTCAAAATTCTACGTTTCAAAAGCTAAAATTGAATAAAATTTAATTTCCCGCAGTATAGGATAATTAGTTTTTAGAAATACTAACTTTTAAGAGATCAAACCGATGAAAGTTGGAAAATTTCTAACTTTAAAACTCAGATCTACACCCAACCATTCACCAAAACTAAAAATGACAAGAACTAAAGTTGAAGAGAACACAAAGATAGACATTTTTAATCAAAAATATTTTTAGTTTAACAAAATTAAAATAATTTTGAAAATCATGGTCTCTCTATTTGACCAAGATGTACTTTCCTAAGTTCCTACTGGCCTAGCCTCACTTTAAACCCGAGGAGATCTACTAAAATCCCTAGATCTACCTTCTAGGTTTTGGTTTTATAGTGGAGGAAGAAGGGAAAGAGGGAAGCAAGAGAATGACAAGTGAGAAATAAAGAGAGGAAAGAGAAAGTAAATATATATATATATATATATATATAGAGAGAGAGAGAGAGAGAGAGAGAGAGAGAGAGAGAGAGAGAGAGAGGAAGATTGTCTAACCATGGGTTCAACCAAAATGAACCAAACAAAGTGTCCAGTCTACATGCAAGTCCTAAACCGGGTCTATGACAATGCCAATGGGTGTTCTATTGGTTCCGGGTGATCTCCTCTAAAGAACAAAAATCCAAGATACAAGCATAAAATACAAGTCCCAAATTTACAAAACACCATAAAATACGAAAAAATCTAAATACCAAAATGCAAGAATATGAAATCTTAAACAGGGTGTGACAGAAATATGGAAGATATCATGTACATCTGATAATGACGGTGGCTGGACAATCTGATAGGCAACTGGGGTGACTCATTTTAGTATCTCGAAAGGCCCAATGAATCTTGGACTTAGCTTCCCATTTGCTCCAAATCTGGTGACTGATCGCATCAGCGTGACTTTGAAAAATACATGGTGTCAGGCCCCAGAACCAGAATACTAGAGAGTGAGGGCTGTCAAAGCTCGCTACATATACCAGACTACTCCAGTACCCCAAGATACGGTCATGGTTGTGAATTGACATGGGGGTTAATACTACAAGCCATCTGCCAACCTAGGTCAAGCAATCCTAGTATCTCAATCACAAGCAGAAATCCACAATATGCAAAGAATATGATTATCAGAAGCAAAATGGTAAAGCGTCCCAAACCATATATGCATAGTTGATCATGAAGCTAGTAGTACAAAATAAAGAACTAGCAAGAGTGTAAGTCATACATGTTCAACTCTAACTACAGTCTAGAATATGTTAATCAAGTCATGCCTAGTAGGTGATATAACAAGTCCAAAAAATGAGCTAACGGGTGATAGGGACTAAACGCCACAAAAGAAATTGCACAAGAAGTGGGAGAACAAGATAATAACCCACTCAATCGGTCTGGTGCTCTGTGTGGTCACCATCCTCGAGAATGTAAGAAAGATCCTCTGGCTCCGCTACCGGATCTGGCTAACCAAAACTAGTAGGTTCAGACCCCAAATAGCAAGTACCACAAAGGAGGCCAAACTATAAACTAAAACCAGCAATACAACACAGAGATACAATATCCTAAGCAACATGTAACTACCAGGAATAATATAAGGTGCACCAAAAATAAAAAAATAAAAATAGGAAACATGAAAAAAAATTGGACGGGTGACATGTGTGGGATCAGGTGAACATGTACAAGATCATGCAAGGTGAACTGGTATAAGTAAAGTAAACTAAAGCATGTAAACGGGTATAAATTTAGTTCATATAAACTAGAACCGGTGGCATGTACAGGGCAACGAACATGGTAAAGAAAACATATAAGTAACAGTGTATATAAAGTAAAATAGCATACAAAACTATAGACATGAGTGCACCACGATGGGTCACCGTCAGGAAGACAGAGCAATGTACGATAAGACAATAAATAGACTCCATCTATCAATCACGGCCAAGCAAAAAGTATGACTTGCTACGTTAGCTAACTAGGGTTATCACAAGTCCTAATTACTAACAAGATGCAATAGTTGAGAATTCTATGGTTGCATGCCCTGCAGTCTGTCCAAGGTATCCAAACAAACAAGAAGCATAATAAATAGTATAATGGTGCCCCACTCAATAGTTTGGTAGAAATGCGCCCTACTTGATGATATACAACAAATTTATTTAGGCTAACTGCAAGATTACGGGACTGCATACAACCTAGACAATAATTTGGCAAGCACAATAATAAGACAAAATAAGAAAACAACCATACTGTTATAGGCATGACGATCGTGCGCTATAACAAGCCACAACAGGTAATATACAGGTCAAGATAGATGTATAATGGGTATATGGCCCAAACTATATCAGATAGGTCTAGATAGATGTATAATGGATAGGTGTCTCCAAAGCTATACACAGCAGGTGTATAATAGGTAGATGGTCCCAAAACTATACATGATTTCAGGTATCAGGAGTGTACCACGAAGGATCACAATCAGGAATGTACATGACAGGGGTATAATGGGTAGGTATCCCAAACTATACATGAAGACAGGACTGGGTATAATGGGTAGAAGTCCCAAACTATATATAAAGTCGAGCTAAGAAAGTATCACAGTCAAATAAATAACTAGAAAAGACAAAATAACTAAAATTAGGGTAATTCGAATTATCCGTCGGATCTCCTCGGATCACCGTCGGATCATTCAATCTGTCTCAATAAGTAAATGGACCATAAATTGTATCATTCGTCGGACTACTGTAGATCACCGTCGAATCATCTGATTATTCACAAACAGTTTGTGGGTCAAAAATCGGATCATCCGTCGGAATATCGCGTATCACCGTCGGATCTTCCGAGTGGTCACAGAAACCCGGACTTAGAATAATTCTGAGACTTGTTTGGACCGTAAAAACTCCATTCTAACTCAGAATTTGGATTTTCAAATATTAAAATTGTATAGGATCAAATTCTTAATAGCCTGGGCACATCTGATTTTACTAATTTTAAGATTTTATCCTACAAGTAATTTTACGGGAAAAAGTAAAATATTTTTGGATTCCAGAAAACTCAAACTACCAGAATAGAAACTAGGAACGAGTCTCAAGTAATATATAAAACTAGGTCTCATGGCAATCACTCTGGTTATCGTTTTCGACACCGAGTTCCTATCGAGTAAATACCAGGGTTTCTACAGAAAAAGTTAAAACCAAGCCTAAACCAATTTCTAAAATATACACAAGTTTGGAAATTACTAGAGAAACATCTTTAACAAAACCATTTTCATAAAATTCTAAGTATAAAATATCAAGGAAAATAAAAACGGCAATAAAATACTTTTGTTCAAAAGTTAGGCAAGATGCACTTACCTAAAGTCAAGCTCCTAGCCTAAACCTTCAACTCCACCACCAAGAAAGGTTCAGAATACACACTCTTAGGCCTCAAGACCAAGCTCTTAGCTCCCACAAAAATTGGAGAGAAAATAAAGAAGTGAAGAAAGAAAGAAAGAAAGAAAAGAGAGAGGAGAGAGAAAATTATATCGTATATATAGAAGAGGAAATTTTTGTTACGCCCCGATCTCCCGCAGGAATCGGCCATCTCCGTTAGAAGGAAATCACAGGGCCAGTGCTCCCGCAGGACAATCATTTTTATCTGGACGTGATGCCGCATGAGCATAAGCTGCTCCCATACAAGGCCATAATCTGAACAGGCGATAAAATGACTAAGCCACAAAGTCGCACAAAAAGTCCGAATAAAGCGAAATAAGAAACGAATATGCGATGGTAATAAGTTCACAAAGTTATCATAGCGAAAGCAGTGAATAACACAAGTATATAAGTAAAACAAGCACTTTATTGGTATTGAATCAGTATTACAAGCGGCACTGGGCTGAGATTACAAGTCGCTTAAGTCCTCTCTCACGAAACAATAAAAGCGTTCCAAGTGGCTATAATTGTGGAATGATACATAGGCAATTTTTTAATATTATGCCTTGTTGTCACGCCCCAGTCCCAAAATGACGAGGGACTGAGCACGTGAGCAATGGCCAGCAGCACGCACCGATGGACAACCCAATTTAATGGATCCATCAGGGCATGCTTAAGCTGTAGTCTAGCAATACTAAGTACAAGTCTCAGGTATTTCTAATCTCATCCACAGAAAGTCACAGATTAAAAGCCAGAAATTATGCAATGGAAATAAATACTAAAATCTCAAATAAGCTATCTCGGGAACAAATCCGAGAATTAGTCTGTTACATTTAAGAAAAGACAGGAATTTAAAATGCTGGAAATGGAAATACTGTATAACTGAAGCTGGTGCTCAAGAGAAGTCTTCGGCCACTATCTCGTCCTCAGTTCCGGGTTCTGCTCCAAGGAGTGCTCCTGTACCGTACACCTCGGGGTAGTTCTCTGCGGCTACACCTGGGGACATAGTACATTCCAGGTCCTCAGGGGACATAACAAGGTACAGAAAATACAAGCCAAAACATATGCAGTGCAGCAATAAAATAAACAGCAGGGTAAATATGTAAACCAGCTAGTGATATGCAAGTGAGAGTTTTAGTCATACTCAGGCTGAGACTACTACAGGATCAGTGTCTAAGAAACCATAGCAGTATTTTCTCGAAGAGCCAGAACTTGTGCCAAAGCTCTGTATCAGAGACTAGGACACCTCCAGATAACATTATTTATATTATAATCAGCCTTGATATGGTAATACTCTCCCCACCCCATGTAATCTCACGTCACAGTTCCAGAATATATCAGGTACAAGTCACGCAAGTTTGAATTAATGCAATGAGTCAGGCTAGAATCTAAGCATGTAAACTGTAATGACATGAATATGTAACCTATACGGAATCACCAGGTATATCTCAGGCAATTCCGTCACATGAATAGTGTCAGGTGTCCTGGGTTGAGCAGTTAAACAAGTTACATAAGAAACTACCAGAAAATCAAGTAAAATACTATAATCAGAAATGTCTAAGAATTGGCAGGCTTTACTTGCCCACTGATGTATAACCAAGTCCAGGAAATATGTAGCAAGCTGCAAGTTTCGGCGAGGTACACTTGCCTGTGGTTCCGGCTCGGTTCGCAGTTCTGACTTCGGCGGGAATTGCAGGCGGTACTCCGGTTGCTGAAACAAACATCACCATCAGATCCAGAAAATATCAATCAGCTAGAAACGCCTGTCCTTGGGTCCAATTTGGAGACAAGGGCAGAAACGACAGTTTCGGGCCAAAAACGGGGTCCACCGGTGGGCCCGCTTTGCACCGAAAAACGCGTCAGGGTCAAAGGTCTCCAAATTCACCAAACTTAGTGTCAACAGGTCAGGAACACTGATACGAACCCAACGGAACTTTCAGAATTGAATTCCGATGAGCCGTTCACAAAATCGCCCGTCGAGCGGGGCCTGTGGGGCCCTGGACACGCGATTTTGTCAACGTTCTCAGAATCGAACCAAACTTGGCTCACAGGACCAGCGTATTACTACGAGTCCGATGGCACAAGTTTCGTCTCGATCCGACGTGTGTACACAAAGTTAGGTCGAATTGCAGAAAAGTCAGATACGGGGTGATGTCCGCGGATACGCGTTGATTCCGGTGTGCACGCACACCCGAATCAGCTTCTGCGAAATCCCACACGTCCGTATCGACGAGACACTCGTGTCTGTGAAGACCGCGCGCGACCAAGTCATCCCGTTTGGCAGGACGTACTCAGTTCCGGGGTGAATCAGGGTCTGGGTTTTTCCTGTTTTTGGATCGCGGTGTGCGATCACCACAGGACGCGATGTCCCGAACAGTTTGTCCGGACACCGAGAGGGTCATACAGGCTTCGCAACGCAATTCGCGGAATCGAAAACGGAGCTACGAGCAAAAAGTTACACGCACCTGAAGGGGACCCAAAAATCAGGGTCGAACCGTGTCCGACACGTGTCCGACTCGTGTCGGACACAGGAACCGAGAATTAGGGTTAGGGCTTGGGGTGTTCTGGCCGGCGGCAGGGGTGGCTGAGGGCGGCCGGGCTGCGACGGAGGGGCTGGGGCACGCTACGCGGCGAGGAGGAAGGCCGGGCGGCCGTCGTCGGCGCTGCGGACGGCGCTCGGCTGCTGCTGCGGTGCCGGACTGGTCGACGAGGAGAGGAGGAGGGAGGAGAGAGCTGGCTGCCGTCGGCGGGGCAACTGCGGGAGGAGGGGACGCGGCGGGCTCGTCGTGGCGGGGGAGGGTCGTGGCGGTGGTTGGCACGGCGAGGCGGGCGGCTGAGGGGGAGATCGGGGAGGAGGAGGAGGGGTTTATAAAGGGGGCAGCGGCGGGGCGAGGGGCCGAGAGAGGCGGGCCGGGGGGGTGAACGTGGGGTGAGGCGCGGCGGGAGCGGCGTCGTGGCCGGCTGGGCGCGCGGCGGGCGGCGGAGAACGCGGGGGCTGAGTCGTGGGGAAGACGGGTCGGCGGGTGCGGTCGGGTCGGGTCTGGCGGATCCGATCCGTCCCGACCCGCTGGGCAGGGTTTGGGCCGGGTTGGGGCTGGGCCCGGTGGGCCGGGTCCAGCGGGCCGCGGGCTGGGCTGGGCTGGGTTATTATTAAATAAATAGTAATAATAATAATAATAATATAAAATCAATAATTAATTAATAATTAAGTAATTAAATAAATAAATAAATACTTTTTAGGCATTTAAAAATAGGTCCGGGGTCCGATAAAATCCCAGAAAATTACCCTAAGTCCAGTTTTTCATTTTACATCCAAAAATATTATTTTCATAGTATTCTAATATTGTTTAATATCATTTAAAAATCATTGAATAATTAAAACCCTATTTTTAATTTACAGAAAAATCCCAGAAAATTCCAGAAAATTGTGAAAAATTCAGTTTTTAAAATTTTTAAAAAATTCAGGGGGTTTACACTTATATATGTGCTTCAGCTCCGGACACAATGCTCCAGGGATCCAGAGCGAACTTCACGCCTTAGGTCGCACAAAGGTCTTTTCGTACCGAATGAGGTTCTTCCGCACCCTGCAAGCAATTTGGTGGATTATCAGTACATGAATGCACTGGTGGGGAGGCTTCTCGTTCTCTCGATAAATTCAAACATGTTATATAGGATCCGTGCACCACCTACTAAGTTAACTTTCTAGTCTTGCCTTAGGATCAATTTTATGGCATTATGTACAAGCCAAACTCATGTGGCAGTGCACCGTGCGATATAAAAAAGAACACGGCGAGACTTACCAACTTACCATTCGTCCTTCCCTGTCCAAGGAAAACCAAATTAAACCGAGCACGAGTATATATAATAAAATCTAAGAGAAATTATATAAACAGACACGAGTGTCACGAGCGAGGTTCTGTTTCAGGTGCATGAGTTACACGGGTTATCCAGAAGTATTGCAGAAGATGTTTAAGTGTTCAAATATATATAAGTGTGCACAGATGTCTATTACTCATATCAGTTCAGGTGTTATAAATTACTCGATGCGATACAATGACTCACATGTGGATTGCCGCTAAGCGAGGATGACTTATCTATATGAACAGGAGGGTCGCTGGCGCTACAAGTCATTTGGAGAGTCCCTTGACGAAGATGGTATAGCGCTAAAAACTTGAGGTACGCACCATCCCTCCAGAATAGGAGAGACCCAGACTCTTTTGACGGTTGTCCCTACCACATTCTGAAATAGGGATATTTTTAACTTTTTGTTTATTATAAGTGTTGTGTGAATTTATTTTAATTAATTGCATGATATGTGTATATATAAATATATATTATATAATGTTCTTAGTGCATGAGTTAGTAGACTAGACCTAGAAGCCCACTAGATGAACCCCTGACCAAAATATAGGATTATGGATTTAAATTGTATTATTTTAGGATTTATTTATTTAGGGTTATAATTAATTATCGTGATTCTATTTAATTTTTGTGCCTTACCGTTGCTTCGATATTTGGAGCGCTACCATAGGTTTAGTCTTCCAATCAATTTCACATCCTTGCCCTAGACGTGCCTGCCTTTCATTCTGATATTTGTGTAACTCATAATCATGCTCTCTTGTGCTTCATTTTAGTCGCACAATATTCGTCACAGACTTTATTATTTAATTCTAATAAATCTAATTTTGTATCGTTATGCGTTCTAATCGAAATTGGAGACACAATGTCGACCCATTTTATGTAACCCAAATTAGGATAATATTCTATTCTGAGTCTTATTTATTTATGACACTTGTGTCCCACCAAATTTGAGTCCCATGTACTTCTAATTAATTTGGAACACCAATTATATTTATTTTAATTAAATTAAACCAGAAACCCAACTTTGTACAATTTTCTAATTATTGGGCACTTTTATGCAAAAGTGCATTAAGGTGTCCACCCCGTTGGACACAACACATGAAGAAACCCATTTCTTCTTCATATAATTTTTTTCATAATTTTTGGGAGTGTGTAACTCAACATCAACCTCCTCAAACCATAGCCCTCCAAATTTTGAACCAATGCAATCATAGCCATCCATTTTGAATCTATGTAATCATAGCCCTTGAAATATCTACATGAGAAGCCCTTTTTCCAAGGGTTTGACCAAGCCAATTTCTAGGTCAACCCAACCCTTATTCCACATATATATATATATATATATATATATATATATATATATATATATATATATATATATATATATATATATATATATATATAAAACTTTCTTTCTTTTATTTTTCTTTAACCTAAACCCTAAAGTTACAGCCGACTCCTTCCCATCCTTACTATTCTTTACCATCTCCATCTCTCCTTCCCCATCCCTGTCAAACCACCCTCGACCCCTCACCGAAGATGCCAAGTCCGGCCACCCCGTCGAGACCCGCTGTGAACCCAGCACACCACCCTCATCCCCTTCAACCCAGCGCCAGAGCACACGACCCAGACCCGCCTCCTCGTCGACCGGAGACCCGCTGCAACCCCCTCCGCCAACCGCCTGAACGACCCCATCCCCGTCGAACCACCCGCCGCTCGCCTGAAGACCGGAATCGCCTGCAGCCGCCATCCCGAATTATCCCGCTCGCTTGGAGCCATCTCCCGCTGATCCGCTCGACTGAACGGCTTTGACCCCGCCGATCGGAGCAGTCCCGCTGAACCCGAGCATTACCCTGCTGCCACCCTGTAAACCCCCTCGACCAAATTTTGGCCTACTTAGCTTAGATGGAAAGATTAGGGTTAATTTGGAGCCAATTAGAATTGATACACAGTGTTTTATATTTGTTGTGCAATATTTATATCACTTAGTGTACCTTACCGTTGCTTCGATATTTAGAGCACTACATTAGTTATTACCTACAAATAAATTCCATACACTTTTGCTAGATATGCCAGCCTACTATTCTGACCCTTGTGTAACTCACAAATACTCTATCTTGTGCTCTATTTTAGTCGCACAATATTCGTTACAAATATAAACTCCCTCACCCAAAATTAGACCTACTTGGCTTAGATAGAGAGATTAGGGCTAATGAGAATCCAATTAGAAATAGGATACGACATTTTATTTAATTATACAATATTTATATTATATAGCGCACCTTACCGTTGCTTCGATAATTAGAGCACTACACCAGCTTTTATCTTCCAACAAATTTCACAACCTTGTCCTAGACATGCCCGCCTTCTATTCTGACTTTGGTGTAACTTATAATTATGCTCTCTTGTGCTACATTTTAGTCGCACAATATTCGTCGCAGACGTTTATATTTAATTTTAAATAATTCTAACTTTGTATCCTTGTGCGTTCCAATCAAAATTGGCGACACAATCTTGACCCGTTTCGTGCAACCCAATTTATGATAATATTCTATTCTGAGTCCCCTATGTCCATGATACTTGTATCCCATCTAATTTTATCCCCATGTACTCCTAATCAATTCAAGAACACCATGCGCATTAATTTTAATTAATTTAACCAAATTTCTATCTTTGTGTAATTTTTTAATTGTTGGGCACTTTTATGCAAAATTGTATTAAGCTGTCCACACCATTGGATAATACATGAAGAAACTCATTTTTTCCTTCACATAAATTTTTCTTATAATTTTTGGAATATGCAACGCGCAACATCGTCCCCCCATTTAATTCTAGCCTTGCATTTAAATAATACAAATTATAGCCCTCCGAAATATTCCTATGTGAGCCCAAGGCCCAATCCAAGAGAATATTGACCAAATTCAACTATTCCTAGGTCAACCCAACCCCATGTACATATAAATACAACCTTCCTTTTTGTCACACCCCAGTCCCAAAATACATGGAACTAGGCCACATGGCAATAGCCAGCTGACACATCTCCGAGGATATCCCAATTTAATGGATCCTAACGAAGAGTGATACGCTGTCCTAAAATACTAACATGTCCCATAACAATGAATCAACAAGTAACTAATCTCATCCATAATGTAAACTGCAAGAATAATAATAAACTGCTGGAAGATAAATGCCAGTCTCAAGATATCATAGTACAACCCATAATGTCTGGTGGGAACAAACCCACTACTATGACGAAATAAAATACTAAAATGGTAGATAAAAGATGATGACTAGGGCATCGGCTGACTAGATAATGATGTTCCCAATCCTAGGAAGTAGGCCTACCAAGTGATCACGGAAACTCCGAAGGTAGAACCTCTAACTCCTCTGCGGTAGCGAATCTTATCTCCTGTCCTGGGCCGTATACTGTGGGGTAGTAAGCCTCGTCCAAATCTGGAAAGATATCAGGTCCTCAGAGGGACGTAACAAGATACATAGAAGCATGCCATATATAAATATTGAATAAAATAAATACAGTAAAGGTTGTGCTAACCATCTAAGTGAATGCAATATGAGAACAACTTTGGTACGTATGGGTAGGCGTAGGCATAACGTCCAATATCCTGAAGAGCGTGGCAGCAGTGCAGTATATCATCCATATCGCTCCGAAGAATGTGGCAGCAGTACAATATATCGTCCATATCGCTTCGAAGAATGTGGCAGCAGTGTAAAGGGAGTCATTGGATCCGTGGCTCCTCTGAATACTACGGAATCCAATGGGTGTATCCCATACGCCTACTAATGTCCTCCCTGCCCAATGTTGATACGCCAGTCGAATACTCGATGTGCATACCACGTATCTATATACTAAGTCTCTACCAATAAATTATAACCTGAACTACGTACTAACCGTGATGTAGGTTACACATACTGATAGCTAGTCGAGTACACAAATCCGTATCCCAATATGAATATGTCTCAGTGAACATGTAAGGTGTCAGGTCTCAGACGATAACATGGTATCATCCAATGGGTGAGTCTGCTAATGACTAGGCCAGGTATACAAATCATCGATGTGTCCGTCGACTGCACCCGAACAAACTCGGACGCGTACAGTTGCATAAAGTAAAATCAACAAGAATATAATACAACATATGCATAATTTAATTTAGACAGTAAATATGGCAAGGTATCTTGCCTGGGTCCTGAAGCTGGGAATGCCAGAAGCCGGTTCCTGCAGTATCTCCTGGCTGATCCAAAGGCCCTAAACACAAATATAATATAACAATCTAATATCAGACGCTAAACATTAAATGTACACGACTACAACACGACGCTTGAATATTATCGCAAGTTTACATCTGTTCGAATACAGCGTCACATGTGCGCATAGCTAAGGTGCACACGTGTTCTGTGCTCGATCATCTTGGCCCTTGAGATAATAATTTCAAGTTACGGTCTGACCTCGATCTTTGTTCTGTGCGAACACATATTCCTTGGTTTCTATGTTCATTGTACGTGGTTTATGTACAGATTTTTAGGTGGAACGCTAGTCCTTGGTGTTATGTCTCATGATTAAGGGTTTGCAAGTAATTACACAAATTCTAAATTTTATTAGTCCTTAATCTAATATGCACATAATTAGGGTTGTGTCCGATATCAATATTTCTTGACACGTCGATACGACGCTACGATATTAACATGAAGAAGCGAGGGTTTTATGTGGTTACCTCTAATTAGCTTGCTCGGACAGGGCCTGCTCTCGTCAAGGCATACTCCGGCGAATGGGCGGCTCCGGCGAGATGGCAGCAGCAGCGACGGCACTGCAGTAGGCGCGACAGCGACAGCAATGGCGGCAGTGCACGGGGGGGGGGGGGTCGGGTTGGCGCTGGCAGCTCATCGTGCGACGAATGGCTGTGTCTGTCGGCTGAAGGGGCGGTTGAAGGGGCGGCCGGGTCGGCTGAAGGGGCGGCTGAAGAGGGCAGTCGGGTCGGCTGAAGGGGCGGCTGAAGGGGCAGTCGGGTCGACTAAAGGGGCGGCTGAAGGGGCAATCGGGTCGGCTGAAGGGGCGGCGCCGGCGCTGTCAAGCGGCGGTGGTGGTGGTGATGGTTTGGGTGCAAGGAAGAGGGGGAGTATTCAGCTAGGGTTAGGGTTTGTTAGGGCTTTGTTGGTTTAGGGTTTTACATGGAGAAAGTTATGTATTTATATAGGGGGTGGGCTTCGGGGTTGGTCTCTGGGTTTGGGCCGGCCATGGTTCAAGGATATGGTTCGGTCAGGTCTAATTGAGGTGAAATTATCCATGAATTAATTAACTAAATTAATAATTAACTGCGCAAGGTGAAGTTAATTCATATTATGTAGCTATGGTTGCACTATGGTCAGAGGGTACCTAAAATTGTCTCACGTAATTTCAATTATCTCGGTTTATCCCTAGTCTCAGTTAAAAAAATATAAATAAATCCCTAAATTGGTTGAGGGGGTTTACAATCTACCCTCCTTAGAGTATTTCGTTCTCGAAATTAAAACATACGCATAACAAGAATTCCTAACTGAATAAATAAAGTGCTAATACGTACCTAGTCCTTTGAAGAGGTAGGGATAGCGCTGTCTAATATCCTCCTCACGTTCCCAAGTCGATTCGCTTGGTGCATGATGTCTCCATGTGACGCGGACTAAGGGAATAGTCTGACCTCGCAGTACCTTCTTACTTCTGTCCAGAATCTCAACAAGCTCCTCTTGGTATGATAAGCTTGGCCCAACTGTGATCTCTGAATGGTCAAGTACATGACTCGGATCCGGTATGTATCTCCTCAGCTGAGATACATGGAAGACATCATGGACTCCTTCCAAAGTCTGTGGCAAGGCTAATCTGTAAGCAACCTCGACACGTTCTAATACGTCGAAGGGTCCGATGTACCTCGGGCTCAGCTTTCCTCTGCTTCCGAATCTGATAGTCCCTCGAGTAGACGAGATCTTTAGGAATACGTGATCTCCAACCTGGAACTCTAAGGGTCGTCGATGCGCATTCACCCAATGCTTCTACCTGTCCTGTGCTGCTCGCAGGTGTCCTTGGATCTTCTTCACCTTCTCTACTGTACGAACAACCAACTCTGGTCCGAGAATCTGTCGCTCGCCTATATTGCTCCAGCATACTGGGAACGACATTTCCTTCCGTACAACGCTTCATAAGGAGCCATCTGGATACTCGCTTGATAGCTGTTGTTGTAGGAAAACTCGACCACATGTAAATGGTCTTCCCACGATCCTCCGAAATCTAGCATGTACGCTCTCAACATGTCTTCTAACATCTGAATGGTGCGCTCCGACTGGCCATCTGTTTATGGGTGATACGCTGTGCTAAACTTCAGGCGAGTACCGAGACTCTCTTGCATAGTCCGCCAAAAGTAAGACGTAAACCTCGTATCCCTGTCAGACATGATGCTAACTGGCACTCCGTCTAGGCGCACAATCTCCCTCATGTACATATCTGCTAAGGACTCCGTCGATTGCCCAACTCTAAAGGGTAAAAAGTGTGCGGACTTGGTGACTCTATCCACAATTATCCATACTGCATTTCGACCACTAGGACTCCTCGGAAAGCCCGTAACAAAGTCCATGGTGATGTGCTCCCATTTCCACTCTGGTATAGGGAGTGGTTGAAGCAATCCTGCAGATCTCTGATGCTCAGCCTTGACTTGCTGACACACCAGGCACTTGGCCACAAAGCGTGCCATCTCTCTCTTTATTCTGTGCCACCAGTGGTACTGTCTCAAGTCCCTATACATCTTCGTGCCTCCTGGATGAATAGAATAGGTTGAACTGTGTGCTTCTGCCATCAACTCCTGACGAAGTTCGATATTTGGAACATAGAGACGATCTCCATATCTCAAGGTCCCATCTTCATATATTCTCAGTCCTGTCTGTAATCCAGCCTCTGTCCTCTGTCTAAGCCTCTGAAATCTGGTGTCTGTCGGCAATGCAGCCTTGATTCTTTCCACTAATGTTGACTGCAACTGAAAACTTGACAACTGTCCGTCCACTCCGGGCATAACGACCTCTATACCCATCTATTCTAGCTCTCTCAACAGATATTGTTGGGTAGTCATGAAGAATACCATGGGTCTTCTGCTCAACGTGTCAGCTACTAAGTTGGCCTTTCCCGAATGGTACTGTAGCTCGATCTCGAAGTCTGTCATCACCTCGAGCCAACGTCTTTGTCTCTGGTTCAGCTCCTTCTGGGTGTAGACGTACTTTAGGCTCTTATGATCAGTAAATATCTCCATTCTTTCTCCATATAAATAGTGCCTCCAAAGCTTTAAGGCAAAAATCACCGCGGCAAGCTCCAAGTCGTGGGTGGGATAGTTCTTCTCATGGGTCCTCAACTGTCTAGAAGCATAGGCTATAACCTTTCCATGTTGCATCAAGACACATCATAATCCTTTCCAGGATGCGTCACTATAGATCACGAATCCTCCGGGTCCAGATGCTATGGTCAAGATAGGTGCTATAGTCAAGCGCTTCTTCATCTCATCGAATGCCTTCTAACACTCCTCTGTCCAAGTGAACTTCTGCTCCTTACGGGTCAAGCGGGTCATCGGTTCTGCAATCTTCGCGAAGTTTTCTATGAACCTCCGATAATATCCGGCAAGTCCTAGAAAGCTCCTCACTTCTGAGACATTGGTAGGGGTTGGCCATGTCTCTACAGATGAAATCTTCGCCGGATCTACTAAAATTCTATCTCCTGAGATGATGTGTCCAAGAAAAGCAACATGGTCTAGAAGAAACTCTCACTTGCTCAGTTTAGCATAAAGCCTCTCTCTCCTCAGTGTCTCTAACACTAGTCTCAGATGCTCTTCGTGCTCCTCATGGATCTTCGAATACACCAAAATATCGTCGATGAAGACTACCACGAACTGGTCTAAGTATCGGTGGAATACTCTGTTCATCAAGTTCATAAATACAGCTGGCGCATTCGTCAGCCCAAATGGCATTACTAAGAACTCGTAGTGACCATAACGAGTCCTGAATACTGTCTTTTGAATGTCTTCTCTTCGTACCTTCAATTGATGATAACCCAATCTTAAGTTAATCTTTGTGAACACTACTGCTCCTGTCAACTAGTCGAATAAATCGTCAATCTGCGGCAGGGGGTACTTGTTCTTGATAGTCAAAGCATTAAGGGCTCTGTAATCAATACATATACGTATTGTTCCATCCTTCTTAGGAACAAACAATACTGGTGCTCCCCATGGTGATGCACTAGGACGGATAAATCCCCTGCTCTATAACTCCTCTAATTGTATCTTTAACTCATCTAACTTCTTCTTCGCCAATTGGTATACATTGGAAGATACAGGTGCTGCTCCGGATATTAGCTCAATAGTGAACTCTACGTCTCTATCTGGCGGTAAGCCTAGCAGTTCTTCAGGAAAAATATCCTCAAATTCTGCAACTATTGGCGGTGGTGCAATCTCCATAGCCATGCAAATTCCTATTATCTGTCCTACTCCTTGTTCAACGGTCCCTCGCATGTACTCGAACTCCGGTTGATCCGGTAGTCTAAAAGTGACGCTACCCTTCCGGCAGTTCAGTACGGCGTTATACTGGCTTAACCAGTCCATGCCTAACATAACATCAAAGTATGGCATAGGCAATACCAAGAATCGTGCTCTCATCTCTCTACCATATACAATTACTGAGCACATTCTGATAGTGCTGGTAACCGGCACGATACCTCCTCCGGTAAGAATCTTCCAACTCTTAGGTAAGGAGGAAGTCACTAATCTATGCATTGCTATGAATCTACTAGATATAAATGATAATGTAGCTCCAGAATCAAATAATGCAGTTGCAGGTAATGATGCAACTAAAATGGTACCTGTGATAGCTTCCCCTTCTATCTCCTCCTCCGTAGCTGCTAGTGTAAAGGCCTGTCCGTGCCTCTGCCCTCCGGTCTGCTGTCGAGCTCGATCAAACTGTGTCTTCTATGGGGCCAAGGGTGGTCCCCTCTGAAATCCTTCGGGTACTGGCGGACGTTGACCTCCTGGTGGTGGTACTATCCTCGAAACTGGTGCTGTTGGCCTCTGTTCGGCCGGCGATGCTGTCTTTCTGCGTTGTGGGCAGTCTCAAACTTGGTGCTGGTCTGACCCACAAATCAGACATGTCCTCAGTCTTTTTCTGCAATCCTTCTCTTAATGTCCTCTCTTACCACAGTGGTAGCAAGTCGAAAGCTCCTTTTGCTGGTATGGCGTTGCCCTCTGCTGTATCTGTGCTCAGGGACATCGGATCGGTCCTTCTGCTCCGGACTGTGCTCTGGCTGGTATAGTCATGCTGGAACGTCTAGCTCCTCTGACGATGGCCTCCTGGATTCTCGCCTCCGTAAGAACCTCTTCATAAGAAATCCTCACATGTGTAGTGGTATACCTCTGTAGCTCGAAATTGAGGCCGTGATGAAATCTCTGGGCCTTCTCAAGATTATTGGGTATCAGGACGGCACCAAATCTGCTAAGGCGGCTGAACTCCGCGTCATAGGCATCAACAGTCATATTTTCCTATTCTAGATATAGGAACTGGGAGTACAGGGCATTTCTGACTGTAGCTGGGAAATACTTTGCATGGAAGTATTCTAGGAACTGTTCCCAAGTTTGGTTCTTGCCCACATTGTGCTTAATGGAATCCCACCAGTGATGGGCGTTGCCTTTTAGTTGGGCCCTCACTGCGATCATCCAAAGTTCTGGATGCAGTTGTGAAGCCTCTAGTAACATCTCCGTATTGGCGACCCAATCGGAGATCTGTTCTGCAGTCTCATTTCCTGAGAAAGTATCTGGTCCCATCTGTCAGAACCATCTAACAGTGCCACCTGTCTGGGCTGGTGGAGGTGCTGGTACGGTTGCTGGGACAGGTGTCCTCTCTAGTACCGTTATCAGATTCTGTCTCAATGTCTCTGTCTGCTGCCACTGTGCTTGCATCATTGCCTGGAAGAACTGAAGCATCTGTGGCTGGCCATCTAGCTGTGGCATCTGGGGTAGATAAGGTGGAGGCAGGGGTAGTGGAATCTCGGGCTGTGTAGTAGGTGTTTCTTCAGATGTCGGCCTCTCAGTCTGCGGCATCGATGTAGCTCCTGAAATTTGGCCCTCACAATATTGCGTGGGGATTATCTGGGAAGTCTATCCCTCAGGTTGTGGCGTAGGATCGCCCTGCGATGTCTTGTGCCAATGTATCAGCGGGGTTTGTAGAGAGGGTTGCCCTTGAGGTACCTTCTCTCTTTGGGTGGTGTTATCTGGCACTGCGGCACTGGGTGCTCCTCGTCCACTGCGCAAATTTATCTTGCTGCAAGAGATAGGACTTCATTAGAAGAGTACGGAATCAAACAAACATGATGCAGATATTTAGAATCAGTGTGAAGGAAGTTCAAAGACGAATTAAAAGTGGTTGAGACCTAGTAACTTCTATCCTATTACAGGCTCGCTGGGTACGTTACCATACCAAAAGCGAAAAAGTCGACCTGCAAGGGCCACCACTAAAACATGTCATGCTCCAGTCCCAAAATACATGAAACTAGGCCACATGGCAATAGCCAGCTGACACATCTCCGAGGATATCCCAATTTAATGGATCCTAACGAAGAGTGTTACGCTGTCCTAAAATACCAACATGTCCTATAACAATGAATCAACAAGTAACTAATCTCATCCATAATGTAAACTGCAAGAATAATAATAAACTGCTGGAAGATAAATGCCAGTCTCAAGATATCATAGTACAACCCATAATGTCTGGTGGGAACAAACCCACTACTATGACAAAATAAAATACTGAAATGGTAGATAAAAGATGATGACTAGGGCATCGGCTGACTAGATAATGATGCTCCCAATCCTAGGCAGTAGGCCAAACAAGTGATCACGAAAACTCCGAAGCTAGAACCTCTAACTCCTCTGCGGTAGCAAATCTTGTCTCCTGTCCCGGGCCGTATACTGTGGGGTAGTAAGCCTCGTCCAAATCTGGAAAGGTACCAGGTCCTCAGAGGGACGTAACAAGATACATAGAAATATGCCATATATAAATGCTGAATAAAATAAATACAGTAAAGGGTGTGTTAACCGTCTAAGTGAATGCAATGTGAGGACAACTTTGGTACGTATGGGTAGGCGTAGGCATAACGTCCAATACCCCGAAGAGTGTGGCAGCAGTGCAGTATATCATCCATATCGCTCCGAAGAATGTGGCAGCAGTACAGTATATCGTCCATATTACTCCGAAGAATGTAGCAGCAGTGTAAAGGGAGTCATTGGATCCGTGGCTCCTCTGGATACTACGAAATCCAATGGGTGTATCCCATATGCCTACTAATGTCCTTCCCGCCTAATGTTGATACGCCAGTCGAATACTCGACGTGCATACCACGTATCTATATGCCAAGTCTCTACCAATAAAATATAACCTGAACTACGTACTAACCGTGATATAGGTTACACATACTGATAGCTAGTCGAGTACGCAAATCCGTATCCCAATATGAATATGTCTCAGTAAACGTGTAAGGTGTCAGGTCTCAGACGATAACATGGTATCATCCAATAGGTGAGTCTGCTAATGACTAGGCCAGGTATACAAATCATCGACGTGTCCATCGACTGCACCCGAACAAACTCGGATGCGCACAGTTGCATAATGTAAAATCAACAAAAATACAATACAACATAGGCATAGTTTAATTTAGACAGTAAATATGGCAAGGTATTTTGCCTGGGTCCTGAAGCTGGGAATGCCAGAAGTCGGTTCCTGCAGTATCTCCTGGCTGATCCAAAGGTCCTAAACACAAATATAATATAACAATCTAATATCAGACGCTAAACATTAAATGTACACGACTACAACACGACACTTGAATATTATCGCAAGTTCACATCTGTTCGAATACAGCGTCACATGTGCGCATAGCTAAGGTGCACACGTGTTCTGTGCTCGATCATCCTGGCCCTTGAGATAATAATTTCAAATTACGGTCTGACCCCGATCTCTGTTCTGTGCGAACACATATTTCTTGGTTTCTATGTTCATTGCACGTGGTTTATGTACAGGTTTTTAGGTGGAACGCTAGTCCTTGGTGTTATGTCTCATGATTAAGGGTTTGCTAGTAATTACACAAATTCAATTTTATTAGTCCTTAATCCAATATGCACATAATTAGGATTGTGTCCGATAACAACATTTTTCGACACGTCGATACGACGCTACGATATTAACATGAAGAAGCGGGGGTTTTATATGGTTACCTCTATGTGGCTTGCTCGGACAGGGCCTGCTCTCGTCGAGGCGTACTCCGGAGAATGGGCGGCTTCGGCGAGATGGCAGCAGCGGCGGCGGCACTGCAGCAGGCGCGGCAGCGACAGCAATGGCGACAGTGCACGGGAGGGTCGGGTTGGCGCCGGCAGCTCGTCGTGCGACGGGTGGCTGTGTCGGTCCGCTGAAGGGGCGGTTGAAGGGGCGGGCGGGTTGGCTGTCGGGTCGGCTGAAGGGGGCAGTCGGGTCGGCTGAAGGGGCGGCTGAAGGGGCAGTCGGGTCGGCTGAAGGGGGCAGTCGGGTCGACTGAAGGGGCGGTTGAAGGGGCGGCTGAAGGGGCAGTCGGGTCGGCTGAAGGGGCGGCGCCGGCGTTGTCAAGCGGCGGTGGTGGTGGTGATGGTTTGGGTGCAAGGGAGAGGGGGAGTATTCGACTAGGGTTAGGGTTTGTGAGGGCTTTGTTGGTTTAGGGTTTTACATGGAGAAAGTTATGTATTTATATAGGGGGTGGGCTTCGGGGTTAGTCTCGGGATTTGGGCCGGCCAGGGTTCAAGGATATGGTTCGGTCAGGTCCAGTTGAGGTAAAATTATCCATGAATTAATTAACTAAATTAATAATTAACTGCGCAAGGCGAAGTTAATTCACATTGTGTAGCTAAGGTTGCACTATGGTCAGAGGGTACCTAAAATCGTCTCACGTAATTTCAATTATCTCGGTTTATCCCTAGTCTCAGTTAAAAAAATACAAATAAATTCCTAAATTGGTTGAGGGGGTTTACACTTTTACTTTTTTTTTTTCTTATTCCTAAACCTATGTTTTCAGCCGACCCTACCCCCAATCCTTGTTCATCATCTTCCTTCTTCCCCCTACCTCTGCCTGGACCAACCCGGAGCAGCCCCGCCGTGCTCCTCCAAGCCGCTGCGTCACCGGAGTTCTACACCACCGCTGCACTCTGCCCGCAGCCCGCCTGCATAGAGCACACCGTCGCCCTCACCCCGCTGTTCAACCCCGATCCACAGCCACCTCTTCCTTCCTCCCCGTCGATATCCCGTCAGGATCCTCCGTCGGCCTCGACCTCCCTCTCCAGCATCATCACCACCTCGTCTCCTCATCCCGATCGACCTCCACCCCGACTACTTCTCCTCCCCGTCTTTTTTCCGGCCATCATCCCCGACTGCTCCCTCGACGACTTCCCCCATGATCACCTTGACCTGACCGAGTCCCCACCTGAACGACCACCGTCCCTCATGTCGATGCCACCCTGCTAAACCTACGACACACCTCGCCTGAGACCCCGACCACCTGTACCTCACCACCAGCACCACCATTAATGTCATCACCTCCCCCTTCCTCCTCCCTGTCACCCTCCTCGACGTCTCCC
This sequence comes from Iris macrosiphon, assembly GCA_036927795.1. Taxonomy (NCBI): domain Eukaryota; kingdom Viridiplantae; phylum Streptophyta; class Magnoliopsida; order Asparagales; family Iridaceae; genus Iris; species Iris macrosiphon. The sequence goes on along the minus strand of JAYESA010000010.1, from coordinate 180,581,446 downwards.
CCGAGCTGCACCTAGGCCACCTCTCCCTCCCCTGAACCTGAGCCTCCTCCTCCCTGCTCGACCACCTCGCCTGGCCGGACCTCCCTTCCCCCTGGCCGGAACAGTAGCACCGTCGACACATCACCATCCCCATCATCACGATCATCAACATCATCATCAACATTATCATCATCACCATATTACCATATCATCAGCATCTCCAAACCCTAATCACCATTATCATTCCACCATCATCCACATCATCATCCTCGTCATCACCATTATCCACATCATCATCCTCGTTATTATCATTATCCATATCATCATCCTCGTCATCACCATCATCCCCATCATTATCCACATCATCATCATCACCCTATCATCATCATTACCATCACGTAATCATTATCATAATCATTACCACTATCACCCTAATCGTTAACCTAATCGCCACCCTAATCATAATTAACCTCAATCATCATCACCCTCGTCAACGTCGTCATCGTCGTCATCACCATCATCATCGTTGTTATCATCGTCGTCATCATTGTTATCATTATCGTCATCGTTGTGCCTGTGCACGCTGACCTCGAGGACTGTTGGATTTATCTTTGCGACTTCTGGAGCAGGTTATTGGTACTATGCAGCTTTTTTGCCAGGCAATTATACCTTGCCTTGTTGTACTGTTTAAATTCAGTTATTATTTTAGTTGCATATTTATTATTTTAGATTATATAAATTATGTGCATCCGAGAGAGACTCGGGTGCAGTCAACGAAGGCGTTGACGTTAGGACTTGTGTCTGACCTAGTGTCTAGTAGACCCACCTAAAGTTGTAAAGTTATCGATATGACTCCCCAGGCCTTGATATATTTCTTACACGTGTTGTGAGTCTCATGTAGGGCACGGACTTGCGTATGTGGTTGGCCACCTATACGTGTAGGTCGTGCGACGGATAGGGTATAACTGCTAATAGTGATGCATGTTAGAAGACTTAGCAGTTATTAGTAGTCGGAACATAGACTATTGTAGTATGAAGGTCCAATCCTTGTCCTTGTTTGGTTGTAAGGTTGGACTATTATTCTAACGATAGACTATGAGCCAGAGTTACGGCACCGATACTTGCACTCCGTCTCGGTGTAGTAGCTATAGCGTGTTGTGGATACAATATGCATAGATCATTGGGTAGGGAGGACGACTAGTAGGCGTATGGGACACCTACTTTCTTTATTCAGATTTTCCGTTCTACGGAGCGATATGGACGTTATACTATGCAGATTCCTCGTTCTACGGAGCGGTATAGACGTTATACTATTCAGATTCCCCGTTCTACGGAGCGGTATGGACGTTATACTATTCAGATTCCCCGTTCTACGGAGCGGTATGGACATTATACTATGTAGATTCCCCGTTCTACGGAGCAGTATGGACATTATTATATTATATAGCACCCTTATTATGGGGGCATATGTGGCATATACTAGCCAGTTGTCACGATTGGTGAATTATGTCAGCATATGTCTAGCCTACACTTTCCCATACACTCAAAGTTGTTCTCAAATTGTATTCAATTAAATGGTTAGCGTACCCCTTTTATTTATTCAGTATTTACTTTATGGCATGCTTCTATGTATTTTGTTATGTCCCTCTGAGGACCTGGTCCCTTTCCAGGTGTAAATGTTCATGAGTATTCACAGAAGCGCAGATTCTGACTGGCTACTTATATATTTCGAGGAGGTCTTCTCTTCGAGCCTCGTGATTGTTAGAGGTTGTACTTATATTGTATTTATCTTATTTATTCTATATTCTAGTTCGGTAGTGGACCGACTGTCATCTTGAGATACTTTATATTAAGATCTAGTTCATAGATATTGGTTATTTACTTATATATGATTTTCATGGATGGGATTTAGATTATATCCTATGACTTGTGATAGTTTTACCACTTGTGAATTATTGTTCATAATACAGCGTACGCATGTGTTATTGTTTTCTATATATTGGAGTTGCCATATACATGTGGCTGGCATGCTTACGTGTCCTAGTCCTGGCATGCTTATGTGTCCTAGTCCTAAGTATTTTGGGACTGGGGTATGACATATTTTTAGTGGTGGTCCATGCAGGTCGAGAGCATATTGTCTCGGTTACGTTACTGTACCGAGCAAGCCTGTAGCTAGAATTAGAGTATAGGATCTCATCCACAATTGACTATGACTTATCTTTCTTCCAGTCCGTTCTTTTTAAATAATTGCATCCTGCTTGATTCATGTGCTTTCCTAATAGTTCCTTGAGTATAGCCCCTACTAGAATATAGGAATCCATATTGATAGGATGATAATTAGGGTAATATTCCTATTAAGAATACATCTAGGGCATTGACACATCATTAAGTTTAGACTACCTAATAAACCCTAGCAACCTTTACCTGTAAAATGATTGACCATTATCCCTTGATAATTAAGGATGACTTGAGAGTAGTATAGACACAACTAGAGTGAGTTATAAATTTAACCATATTGTTTGACCCTAGCATTGAGGGACCAATAAAAATTCAAGGTTGAATATTAGGACCAAAACTTAACTTTTATAGTGAGATAGTATTATTGAACTATAAATTTAAGTTCTTGTCCTGATACTAGCAGACAGTACTTTAGGAAGCCAAGAGGAACGAATATAACATTTTCCCCGATCAAACCTCGAACACAGATATTAGCATACCACCTTCCCCTTAGAAAACCATGATATTATCTAGAGTCCCTCTATTTTAATTGTATATCTTGTTCCTCTACAACTTTAACATTCGCTAATTGTGCGACGACTAAATTATGTTCTTCTTTTTTTCATCTTTCAACTCGTGCCACATAACTCCTATGATTGTAGACCAAGTGATTTTATTCTATGTTATAATATATAGTGTGGTAGGATTATAGTTTGCTAATCTTAAATTCTAAAAATTTTGTGCTGGTAATTAAGAGCATGATAGTTTTGAGTTATTCTTGTAGATTGTGACTCGATGATTACCTTTTAGTTTTGAATCATGTAATTTGTACCTCTACCTCAATACGAGTTATATCCTCTTTCCCCTTGAAGGCCAGCAACTTTTTCATTCATACTCTTGACACTTGTTCTATAAGCACTATGATTAAGACTTAAGATGACCATTACCTAAATAATGCAATAGGATACCCTAATAAGTACCAAGATCTTTTCCGCCTATACCCCAATAAGAGTTCATACTTTAATTATAAGAACAAGATTATTTTGTAGATTTCCCTTAAGATTGTCACAGTATTAGTTTATTATCTGGGTAGTATGCCTCACAACCTAGTAACACATAGTCCTCTTGACTCATTATTGAAGTGTAAATGGATGACATTAACTGTATACTAGCATAAGACGATAGTGTTTAGTCAGACTATAGAACTTAGAGGTCCATGCCCTTATTTCGTCGACTAGCGACTTAGACAAGGAGTTAGTATGACAACTGTAGAGATTGTAGAGTCTTAACTTCTTTGTGAACTTAAATTATTATGTACATTCTTTCATCATAATACAACGTATTTATATTTTATGTACTACCTTGACTTATGCCACTATTATAGCTTAGTTTTGCGAGCTTATTCTTTTATCAAGCTTGTTCACGACATATGTATTATTGGATGCATACACTAATACATTTCAGAATCAGTGTATTATGGTCTGATCAATCATAGTGCGCTTGGTTCGCCCTTCGCATAACTACTTTACGTGGATTGAGATATATAGTGATTAGTAGACGAATGTACTTGCCATCTAGATTTGTCTGAGTATATCATACCAGTTACATAACTGTACTGATACGAGCATGTGAATAAAAAAATACCAAAATAGGATTTCAATCCACAACTGCCTTGATAATTTTCCTTTGAATTCTTTAAATGCCTTGATCCCCACACTTCTATTTTATTACCTCTCCTTGAACTCTTTATTATTGTTTTTCGTCTTCCCTTATTTCGGAAAGACAAAACCTCATGTCTAGTATAAGTTGATATACAGAGAGTACTAGATATGCTCCATAGGCCAATCACATTACTAGATGACTATCTTTTATAACTGATTAAGGATATATCATATATAATATATTTGGTGTTAAAATTTTTGAGGATTGAGTAATATGATTAAGAAAATTTGAGGAATAAGTTTTCTTAAATGTAAGAGCCCTATGTGATAGATGGGTAAATCCTAAGTTAGGTAGAAGTTGCATTATCAACTTGAGAGAATTTTTTTTTAGTTTGTGATCGAGTAAAATTAGATTGAGAGGTTCAAGTCATTTTAAATTGGAGAATTTTAGAAGAATGATTAAGATGATAAGGATTAATGAATTTTAAAAACCGTGATATGGTGAACCAAATATTTATACGTGAGCATATGATTTAAATTTTGAATATTGAAGGTTGAATCATCGATTTAAAATTTGAGGATAAATATAGAGATCTAGACTAGAACAATTGGTGAATTAGAATTCAAATTTCACAATTTGAGGTCTTAAATTAAAAGTTAAATGTTGATTGCGGGATTACCTATTTGAAATATTGAGGATGTAAATTGAATTTAAATTTGAAGAGTATGGAATTCATAAGTTGAAAATAGAAATAATATTTGATTAGAATTATTTTTTAGAGGAGATTATGATAGTTGGAAATTATAATATAAATTTTGATGTGGGATATCATATAAATTTGAATTAGATTTGGATGTTGATGATTTAAAAATTCGAGAAGAGATTACAATATATAAAATTTGATTTAAATAGTGGTTATTTTAAATTTAAAGTAATTGCGATGAAATTGAAAAGATTATGTTATTTTGGAAGAGATTGCAATAGACTTGCCTCACATATGCATGTGAAGGATTTAAACCAAATTATGCCTTATTTAAATTTTGAGGAAGAAATTATTTTTAAGTTGGGTAGATTATAAACTCCCTCACCCAAAATTAGACCTACTTGGCTTAGATAGATAGATTAGGGCTAATGAGAATCCAATTAGAGATAGGACACGGTATTTTATTTAATTATATAATAGTTATATCACATAGCGCACCTTACCATTGCTTCGATAATTAGAGCACTACACCAGCTTTTACCTTCCAACAAATTTCACAACCTTGTCCTAGAAATGCCCGTCTTCTATTCTGACTTTGGTGTAACTTATAATTATGCTCTCTTGTGCTATATTTTAGTCACACAATATTTTTCGCGGACGTTTATATTTAATTCTAAATAATTCTAACATGGTATCCTTGTGCGTTCTAATCGAAATTGGCGACACAATCTTGACCCATTTTGTGTAACCCAATTTATGATAATATTCTATTCTGAGTCTCCTATGTCCATGATACTTGTGTCCCACCTAATTTTATCCCTATGTACTCCTAATTAATTCAAGAACACCTTGCGCATTAATTTTAATTAATTTAACCCAATTTCCATCTTTGTGTAATTTTTTAATTATTGGGCTCTTTTATGCAAAATTGTATTAAGCTTTCCACACCATTGGACAATACATGAAGAAACTCATTTTTCCCTTCACATAAAATTTTTCTATAATTTTTAGAATGTGCAACGCGCAACATCGTCCCCCCATTTAATTCTAGCCTTTCATTTAAATAATATAAATTATAGCCCTCCCAAATATCCCCATGTGAGCCCAAGGCCCAACCCAAGAGGATGTTGACAAAAGTCAACTATTCCTAGGTCAACCCAACCCATGTACATATAAATACAACCTTTCTTTTACTTTTTTTTTTCTTATTCCTAAACCTATGTTTTCAGCCGACCCTGTTCATCCTCTTCCTTCTTCCCCCTACCTCCGCCTGGACCAACCCGGAGCAGCCCCATCGTGCTCCTCCAAGCTGCCACCTCGCTGGAGTTCTACACCACCACTGTACTCTGCCCGCAGCCCGCCTGCACCGAGCACACCGTCGGCCTCACCCCGCTGCTAAACCCCGATCTACAGCCACCTCTCCCATCCTCCCCGTCAACTTCCCATCAGGATCCTTCGTCGGCCTCGACCTCCCTCTCCAGCATCATCACCACCTCGTCTCCTCACCCCGACTACTTCTCCTTCCCGTCTCTTCCCCGGCCATCATCCCCGACTGCTCCCTCGACGACTTCCCCTATGATCACCTCGACCCGACCGAGTCCCCACCTGAACGACCACCGTCCCTCACGTCGATACCACCCTGCTGAACCCATGACTCACCTCGCCTGAGACCCCGACCACCTGCACCTCACCACCAGCACCTCCATTAATGTCATCACCTCCCCCTTCCTCCTCCCTATCACCCTCCTCGACGTCTCCCCCGAGCTGCACCTCAGCCACCTCTCCCTCCCCTAAACCCGAGCCTCCTCCTCCCTGCTCGACCACCTCCCCTGGCCGGACCTCCCCTGGCCGGACCTTCCCTCTCCCTGGCCGGAACAGTAGCACCGTCGACACATCTTCATCACGATCATCAACATCATCATCAATATTATCATCATCACCACCATTACCATATCATCATCATCTCCAAACCCTAATCACCATTATCATTCCACCATTATCCACATTATCATCCTCGTCAACATTAACATCCACATCATCATCCTCGTCATCACCATCATCCATATCATCATCCTCGTCATCATCATTATCCACATCATCACCATCACCCTATCATTGTTATCACCATCACGTAATCATCATCATAATCATCACCACTATCACCCTAATCATTGACCTAATCGCCACCCTAATCATAATTAACCTTAATCATCATCACCCTCGTCATTGTCGTCATCGTCGTCATCACCATCATCA